>JABFPB010006790.1:0-11658 GCA_022817645.1 Ceratoteleas bidentatus | reverse complement strand
ATATTGTGTGTCCCACAGGAGGGAAGCCTATTACTCCCTTGGGCGAAGCTGGCGCCCTCGTCTACGGCTCGCCTTCGGCGAGCCTTCGACTCGGGCCGCCGCTTCGCCCGCGGGAGTAATATCGTGCTTCCCTCCCTTGGTGCACAAAATACTATTATTTATTAAAAATATATGAAGTTGTATCATATAATCAGTGGTAACTTTTTGACAACGAAGTTGGCTATATTGTAGAACAATAAAACCTTCGAACTCTCAAAAAATGGGTACATACGGGGATTTCGATTCATCGCCGATTCAGCACTACCCAACCATTCCTTGATCCGCACCAATTCACAACATGAATAATTACTGACTACCACAATCTTCATCCTAGTCGCCAATCTTCCAATAACAAAATCGACTCACCCATTTAAATATACGCCCAGTTAATTGCGAATAGAATCAACATTACTAGTAGTTGCAATATGGTTATAGTCAGCCAAGCGTAATTCTCACCAACTACTAAAAATTATATGAAACCACTTTACACTGATTGCAATTACAATCTCGTCCTTCATCCTCAAAAATTCAACACCCAGTAAACCCAACACAATCAGACAAAATCCCTTCCTCTAAATCTATAGCTCCTAACAAATCGGAAAATCAGCCACCATCTTCAACTTCCTACGAATTAATAAAACCCAACAAACCTTCGTCCACTCACACCTTGAAAAAACCTCCTGCAATTCTCGGCATTTCAACACAAAAAATGTGCACTTTCACGCAACGTCTCAATATCCTCAGGGCGCAAGGCGCAAACTAATGTCCGAATAATGTGAAATATGTATCGCAGGTGCGGAAATTATAACGCCCATTGAATGCGCATCAGCCTACAATACGTCAGCCCAGCTACTCGTATTTAAATGAACCGCTACGCTCGATCACCGGCGGTGCTATCTCGTCCGCTGAAAAATGCGCTTAATTCGAACAACATTATAGCATTGCATTTAGTAATGGAAAAATAATGAATGCCAGTGGGGCCGCGGTTGTAAGCGGTTCAAATATCGTTATCGTTGTTAACGGTCGCGGCGCAGCTGCCTTTGCACGTGCGCTCGAGGAAAAGGACGTTCTGCGAATATCTGCGGTATCTACGGCGCACAGTAGACCGGCTAGATCCGCAACGCTTAATGCATAATACGGGCGTAATGCATTCGCGAGCGGCGCATACTCGCCGGGTTATCAGCGTGTCTCGTTTATCAGCGCGCCAACAAAGTGCTCGCTGCGCTCCGCAATTTATTGATCGATCAATATTCAAGATTCATAAACGAGCGCTTCAATCGGAATAACAATCAGATGCAAATGAGTCAATATCGATGCACATCCAATCAATCAAACGGGCCGCCGAGTCGTACGCACGGACAACCAGAGTGCGACTGTCGGACGACAACTGCGAGTGTTTCGATCGTAAAGTCTATTAATATTGATCGCCGCGAGTTCCTTTATTAATTTTATGGATCGGCGACGGAAAAAGTTCCGAGTTATTGACTCCGTGTAAGGTTATGGGTAATTAACACGGCGGTTTATTAATTAATCAGGAAAAGAGCGTTGCGGATTTATGGTGATGGAGAGCGTGTTAAAAAAATTTGTATTTTTTTAGACGATTCTGCATAGGGAACGTGTAAAATTAGTAGGAACAGAAAAAAGAGAAATGGAGATATTAAAGCGAATTTTAAACTGGAAACGAAAAATATTTATATCAATTATTTTTTTCGAGCAGATGGAGTCTTTTGAAAAACGAGATCAACGCTCGATTTCCTTCGGGAGTTGTGATCTTTTGATAACGCGAAGCATTACTTGCATAATTCAACGATTCAATGAGTACAGTTCAAGCGATATGCTCTGAAATGAAATTCAGTTTCAGAATATGTATCTTGATATTTCGAATTTGTTTCTAATCGACTAGCGATTGACTGATTGATTGATTGAATGGCTTTTAGCAGATAACATAAATTTACTTGTAGCTTATCTAGGTGGTAGGAGCAAGGTTGTTGTTTTTTGCAGGAAAGTTGAATTTGCTGAAAAAAGTGTCGAGTCAACTCTTGATCATCTTAAACTTGTTCCGATGAATCTGATCTGGGAGGAAAGAAAATGGTCATGACTCTTAAATCGTGTAATCCATGTTTAAAATAAAGCAAATTATATTACAGATATATGTTTATCACTGAATTTCTTTGTAATTTCAATTTCATATAATTCAAATCCATTCGTAGGAAGAATTCGTTATGCACTGAAAACAAAGAATAAGAAATTTTGCAGTGACAACATGAAGGTTTAGGTAACTGGATGTTATACAAGTTATGGATCCATAAAAACTCCCCAAAGTATTTATAAGTACTTTCATATCTGCACTTTATTTTAAAATGTAGCATTTTTTTCTTGTAAGAATATTATTCCAACAAATATATTCAGGGGAGAATTCAGAATTCCTTTTCCCGAACCCTCTTCACCAAAAAATTACTCTTGACACACGCTTATTAATCCGAAACTGAAACTGTAATCCACTCCATGCCCTCTCAACACTCGAAACGCGTTAAGCCCTAAAAGTAGAGCGATGGTCGCGGTACGGCAATGTCACTGTAAGTACCATATTTTTGACGATACCGATCTACAAGCATCATATCCGTCAAGGGTTAAAGTACAGCCAGTCTCACGCCTATCAAATGTTAATGACCCTAATGAACGTAATCGGAGCAGGCTTAAGAGCATTGACATTGCGATAAGCCGATATCCCCGCATCTCCCTATCGGTCGCTCTGGTTATTATTTATTTATGCACGCAGGCCTCGAGTATCGCGAAACTCGTTTGACGATGCAGGACCTTCACCACGTCTCTGTCCTCATCTAGGAAAAATCGGTCGATCGGTATCACGGGCACGCAAACATGCGTTCGAGATGAGCCGGACGGACGGCAGAGACGATGCCAGGACCTATGTCGTGTCATCGATTTTACCGACAAGTATTAAGTTAATCAGGACCTTGCGTCGGATTAATCTAATACGACCGACTATGTCAAGATAAAAGCCTCATTCGGATTACCACGGCATGTGCGACCAAAATCTAGATCTGCAGATGTTTGATTTGTCAATGAAGTTTTGATTGATGGAAAACTGGGGTTTGTAGTGGTTCAATTTAGTAAATGAAATGTGCAATGATTGCTAGTAAGTTACAAATTAATTGAATTAATTAAATTGAGCACAATTTTAGAGCAATTAAGGAACTTCGATAAAAGAGTCGCTGTATCAAACTTTCACAGCAAAATCTGAAATTGTTTGTGGACAAATACACCGTTTCGAAAGAATACCGAGCAAAGCGTTCTAAAAAGTTAATTCGAAAACTGCCAGCGTAATTATCTCCTTTTACAACTCCTAAAAGAAACACCGAACAAGAAACATGTCACAATACAGATACATTTCCTCCGAATTACACGCGGATAAATTGCCATAATGCGAAGCTTTTTCTTACAATTATTCTCTTGTGATACATTAACCGCGCAAAAAGCGAATGTCGTAAAAGGTTGGCGCCCAACGTGGAAGCAACTGCAGCCGTAATAAGAGATGAAGTCATTTTTGGCCGAATAAGAGGACACTTTTCGGGCCTGATTTGTACCCGGGCAGATGTTTTATGCCAAGTGGAAAAAATGCCGCGAATTCTGAACCTGTTCCACACTGCCATGTCGCACGCTGCGGCGACGGCAGCAGGTGAATGCTCTTGGTATTTAAGCAAGGCTCCGCACATTAATGGCGTTTAAGCTCCAGCCTGCGCGCGTATAAGTTCGAATCGTTAACGTCGCCGGACAACATCGTAGCCGTCGTCTTATACGCGAACGCTCCAATTCGCCGTTAATTGGGCGACATTTTGCAACCTTCTTTATATAATGCCGCGCGTGGCCTATCTCAACGCGTCCATAAATTACCGCGATTATCGAATATCCCGATGAGATTCAGTCTTTCCGCCGCCGCCGGCTCGCTAATTACGCGCGCGCGTAAATTTCTAGGCAAACTTTTACGCCGGATTATTAATGATTTTGTATAATCCTTTTATTAAACACGTCCAGTAGCGGATTCCACGGAGGGCTATTAGGACGATTAGCGCCGTACCACTTTCCGCAACTTTTTCCCGTCGTCATTTCTGTTATTACTGCATTACTGGCGCCTGATAAGTTCGGCTGATTTTCGCTAGACTTAATTGAGCGGTTTTTATTCGTTCGCGAATCGGTCGCTCCGTTGTAGAATCCGGAGAAATTTTTACGTGGGGCTGATAGTCAGATTTCGGCGCGTTTCATGAAGACAAGCGAGAGGCGGAAAATCTAAAGTATCGCGCACGTATTCTAATTTCCCAACTCGATCTCTTTGTTTACCGACTGTTCATTGGTGAATGACTCTTCGTTAACCGCCGACATCCATAAGAAATTGTCCGTTTGTTTACCAACAATATACTAAAAGACAATACCTATTCTGTTTTACATCCCGACCCAAGTTACTGTTAAATATAATATTTCGACTTCTGGCCAGAATTTTCATCACTTAATACCACTGTGCATCGGCGCCGCCATCGCAGAAGTACTTTGCAATGCGCCGCCCAAAAGCACTCGGACCACTTTTCGGTACCGTATCAAAATGGTCGGACTGCGATTTCGCTCTACATTGTTTGCAAAAAGTGGGGAAAGGAGTGAAAAAGAAACGCTTCTTACTTAGAAGGTTCGCGTTGAATGTGTTATAAAAGACGCACGACGGGAAGGAGCAATTGGGGTACGGAGCAAGAAAGCCCGAGGCACGAGGCGTAAGAGCATCTCTGGAGCGAAACAGCGGCATTGCAATTACGCAAATTGCGACTCTGTTCTCGCCTGCTCCTCCGGGCTTGCGGCCCGAGGCTGCAAACGCTGCAGCAAATGTTACGCGGGCTTTATGCCTCGGAATCATCTGTTGCGGGAATCGAAAAAAGTTCGCACTTTTGGAATTTGTTCCGCACGTACGTCTGTACGGTGTTTATTGAAAAATGCTGACGAATGTGTTCTTTTAACAGCTGGTCGGGGGTTATGATAATTTTATGGTAGAGAAGAAGATAGATGGCAGAAGGAGGTAAACAAATTTTAATATTCGTGATTGAGAGTAATCAGGTCAGTAATGGTGATGCATGCCAATAATATTCTGCACTTCTAACATTTACCATAGAACATAGAAATTTATATTTGTTGAGATGAAGTTGAGATGACAGAGAAAAGCCATATTAAGGAGATGTTTATGTTCTGATGCTCCGGAGTTAGTGTCTTTGTTATTATAAAAAGTTTGAATAATTATTTCATCATAAATCGACGGTAGAGAGATTCTGCAGTTCTGGAAAGATATGATTGGCTAAAAAATCAGAATTTCAAATCAGAAACTAATGATTTTTCGTTTTTATTTTTAACGAGGCAAAATTGCGAGAAATCGTTATTTTCGAACATGCGCATTATATAAAGTTCATACGAAAATACAAAACGACTCAAACTCTTGATATATTGAATGAACTCCCCAGACAAGACATTTTTCATTGTCTTGGTATGTTTTATATAGAGTAGTGATTACCGATATTAAATTATAATATCGGTAATTACAATTACCGATATTATAATTTATTTGAATGAATTACAGATCTGTCGAATCAGCTTTACAATTGTATTCAACAAATATGCTGCATATATTGCCAAACTTAAACTGTGAATTCTTTTGCGTCATTTCTAATATCTGTTGAAGACGCAGATGCTACCAATAATTGCAAAACCAGGCAACATGTAATGCCCTAAACATTGCATGAATATTGCAAAATCTTCCTATCTTGGGATCCCTTCAACAAAATAGTATTGTTGCCCTCGGAAAAGATATTGTTTGACTCGGCTCTCTTCCGCCAAGAATAATCGAGACACGCTGAAAAAATGTAGAAATCTACAATTTATAGATTTTCAACGCGAATATTAATAGCGCACACACATGCTTAGGTTAGAAAATTTCTCTTCGATCGTTTCACGCATGGTTTATTAAATGTCATGCAAGGTACGACGTTGATTTCGTAGTGATTTCTTTAGCGAAGATTAATGTATAAAAAAGGGAAAAAGGCAAAAAGAGTGAGGAACATCGAGAAGGACGATCGGACGTTAAGTGCCACCTTGCGTGTTCCTGGCGCTGCAAAACGTGGATGTTATGGGCGAGCGACAACGTGCGTGGAATGCGACAAGATACCTGTCTTTCTTGCGGTGTACGCGTGCAAGAGTACGGCTCGATTATATCCTTATTAAAATAGTCACAATCATTTTCGTTCGAAATTTCGACCACACTCGCATTACGTATTCATGATGCACCAATTTGCCGTGTCCCGTGTCTACGAGGCCCGATTAACGTGCCATAGAACGTTTCTTGCAAGTAAATTGTTATTATAAATTGCCAAGGAACTTACGTCAAAGCGGATTCTTGAACATTACAGTGACATGGATGTAACTGTAATAGATTACAGATTATCTCGTGCAAGTACAATGTCAATTTTCAATAACGTTTTTTGCAAATGCCTATATTTATAGAGAGAAAATCACGGGTTTTTATATATATATAGCACGCGGGATTTTTTAAGAAAATATTGAATTTTTATATATAATTATGTTCTGCAAAGTTCAAATTTAACGGAGTAAAGCCACGAGATAAATTGATGATATAGTGGTTGGTTTCTGAATTTTAAATGTATTAATTGTAATATATGAAGACAAAATTTGATATTATATAAATATATACAGGATTACAGTATATTGTCTTTATATTTTTTTTCGAATATTGCAGTAAAATGTAATGGAAAGTTTATATTAAAACCCCTAGAAACAAACTGTCCCCTGAATGATAACAACCCGTCACACACGGTTGTAATACTGAAAAAGAAGATCAGGGTTTATTACAAATTGGCAGACAGTAATCAATCAAACACATTTAAAGCATTTAAATAAAACAATTCTATTTAATTTTTTAATTAATAAAATAAAAAGCTATTATAACACAAAATGTACTACAATTTTTGAAAAATGAAGAAGAAACCTTACACTATATGCAGTAATTCCTGGATGTGAAATTCCTTTTAGAAATAAAATGTCTGAAAGTTTCTGAATATTTAAAAATCTCTGAAAATTTTTGAAAAACTCTGATAGACCCAATTTTCCTAACATATGAAAGGTTATTTAAAGTTTGAAAACAATTTATTAAAGAAAACTACGATGTTAATTAAAATCCTGATAATCTCAATATATTATCAAGAGATTCAGATAGTAAAATTAATAATGATAACAGGATAACTAAATCAGGAAATTAAAAGCTTCCTGATTCAATGTTTAATACATCAATCACTTGACTGTTAACTCGTTCCAGTTTCACCGAATAAAAATGTCATCTGAGGGCAAAACGTAAAAAAAGAAAAAAATTGTTACTTCAACTAGCAATCAAACACGGCAACATTCGCCGATTATTTTTATTGATGACGTATTGCCGGACATGTGGAACGATATTGACCAATACTTATTTATTTTGCGCAGACTTCAAATGCTGCCTGGAGATAAAGCGTTCATCGCAAGGCGTCAATTACGAGCAAGCAAGACTCGATATCTGCATGTATCAAACGATAAGTATACCGGCTGCTACCCTCCTTTCCCCGCCCTCCCGGCGAACCTACCGAGGGTGTGCCGGTATGTTTGTGCTTATCGCATATTGACAAATGTAAGATTTTGGTAATGCCGTCGTTTTAAGCACATTAACATTCTTGCGATAGAAAGTGTGCAGAAATAACGAACAATATCATGCAGTGGTTGGTTACTTATAATATTACTTATCCTCGGAATATTCGCCCAGAATCAGCTGTACATTTTTCGATCCCATATTTCCACTTTGAAACTCGATAACGAAATTAAAATTGTAGAGAGGATTGATACGAATAAAATTTTAATACTGATTGATAAACAATTAAAAACTGAAATAATAATTAACCCGTGTTTGAAGTTCCTAAGAATTCCTAAGAAATCGGTCACAATTCCTAAGATTTCATAAGAAATTTTTTAGGGATTCTTAGGAAATTTTAGGAATTTTGACCAATTTCTTAGGAATTCTTGGGAATTCAAAACTCGGGAACGTAATAATAATAGATTATGAGTGAAAATATTCATAATATTGTATTATAAATTAAACATTTTCACATAATAATCATTCACACAGAAAACTTGTTTAAAGTAATATTTACGTTAATTAACAAGATTCAATTAATTATATGTTTAGTATTGAAATTGTTCCAGCTCAACAGTTGACTTGTAATTCAAACCTATAGCAAAATATGATTTAACAGCTTGAAGCCACACAATACATCAGAAATTAATAAGGTGTATATTATTCGAGCATTTAAAAATAAATTAAATGTACTCTTTACAATTTGACCTACGAAACAAATTAAACGTTATCGATAAGAGTCATTTTAAATTTTCATTTCAGGTTATTTTAATCCCACTTATCAATAATATGCCTTTGTCATAGTAAAAATTAAATGTCAGCGACAACGTGTTCATAAATTTAAAAAAACTGCTTGACAAATATAAACATAACAGGTCAACATATACATAAATATACTGTCCAAACTTAATAGACTAAAGTCACTTAAAGGAATAACGTCAAATGTATTTATTATTGAAAACAATCTCAACATTTCTCAATTAAAATCCACCTCCTAACAAACCTATCAACATATTTCTCCAATCAATACTCTCAATCCAATCCTAAAAACGCAATCCCAAAACCTCGTCCTTGAAATCCCCCAAGCGAACCGCTTCGAAATATTCAAGTTCGGGAGCATGCGCCGGTATCCTGCGCCTATGATCAATATCCGGATATTTTAGTCTCGAGACTCCAGCAGGCGCAACAGTTGCCGCGCACGATTCACCAACTAAACTGAGTCAGTATCAGCAACCCCCAAATATCGGTCATCCAATTACCTAATAGGAAAATGTCCGCCCCCTCGAATCCCCATCCCGAAATGCCCTCAATAACATCCCAAGTTCGTCCAAAAGTGTATCGAAAAGCGAGCCAATCTCCTCCCAAACGTCAATACAGTTTCTCCGGCTGAGGCAGTTGTTGTCTACGATACCACCGGATATTTTAAGACATTAAAACATCGTCTAGTGGTCAATCAGTATTCCAAGATGAACCAAGTGTCAATCCTGGCTCTGCACGTGGCAGTGTTCCTCTCAGTCCTGATATTCTGCGCTCTCCTGGCGATGCCGGTGAGGATGCTATTCCAGACGAAACTCGAGCCATCTAAAGATAAGACTGAGGTAGCCAGCATTGTCCCGGAGGCACCCTTGTTGAAGCCCGAGATCGATTACCGCAGTCTGAAGAAATGCCCTTACGATTACCACCGCGTGCTGGAGAGTTTCCACATGGACAGCTACGACGAGAACTGCCAGTTGGCAGCTAAGAAGGCGAAACCCAAGAAACCACCGCTGCCACCTCCTCCGGTGCGCTTCATCCGAAGAGTGGTGATGAGGAAAGTGTGCCATCCGCACAAGAAAAAGGGTGCCGTCCAGAGTAGATGTTTGAATATGAACGTGGTGGAAGAGGTGCCGGAGACCGAGGCTTCGGAGGAGGTCCGGGACAATTCTTTCCCCTACGTGAGCGAGTTGATCCTGAAGATGGTGCTGATCGGTCTGATGATCAGCGCGGTGGTGGAGAGGGTCAACTTCTACTTCATGAAAAATGTGGTATCTATAATCGATATACTATTTTTATTGCCGACATAGTTATGAGGAACGTCCTTTGTGGAAGGAGAGCGTAGACTGTATTTTTAACCCTAGGACTGGACACTGTGATAGATTTTATATAAATTTTATATAAATTGTGCGTAAATATGGTGTAAAGATAAAGATTGTGTATATGATTAACGTTATATTAGATGGCGGGTAACTCGGTCTTGGTACTCAAAATTTAAATATTTCGGATTAAAATATAAATAAATACGTAGAAGTACGAAAAAGCAAAAATAAAGATTATTTTTATTGTTTTTTTTTCAAAATGTACTTTTTAATCGCATAGTTTGTATAAACATTATGTAAAGGAATCTTCAAACAAAAGGCAGGCTTATTTATTTCCGTGAAAAAGCTTATCTTTTCTATAATTATCTCTGTTTTAATGGACTATAATAGATTTGTTTTTAATATTATAAAGGGCAAATCAGATAACAAAAATGACCAAACCCAGTTAATATTATGCTTTTGTAAAAAAATAAACTATTCAAATGCTTGAAATTGAATCTAAATTGAATGAAGACTATAACATCACCTGTTCATAATTTACAATACCTAAAAATCTCCTGGGGTGCATTTGTTACCTGGTTGTACAGTTCTAGGGTTAATGAGAAATCACAGTAATCGGGATGTTAGCTTATTTAAATAGCAGTTTGGATATATTTTTATTTTGTATTAAAAAACTATGTTTTAATGGAAAATATATCAATATAGTGAAATAATTGGTTTCGCTGAATATGATAAGATGCGCAGGCTTATAAATTTAGTATCACGATTTTTTCATAATTTCACAACTGTGTGCGTATATTATGCAAACGAGAATGTATAATATAAAATAAAATTGTCTTTCTTTATAACATGAAGGAGACGGCAGGAACCATAAACGGTACTCCAAGAAGAAGTTCCAGTAAAAGTGAGAGAAGTCACTTTCCTCGTCCAAAGCACAACCACAACGATAGCTCGAGCCAAAACAATGGATGTACCAACTATAACCAGCCAGCCATAAATGCTAATAATTATAGCAGTAAATATGGTTCCCTTGGTAAGCTTACCTGTTTAGTTACAAGGTCCACAAATCATTCTTATAACACAACCATTTTCGAAACATTTATTTGGCATTACTGATAGTTTCAAAACGAATTTTTTATCTCGGATTTATAATTCGCAATGACCAAATCTTTTATAATTATTAAACTATTATGAACATAGCAGAAAACGCCAAATTTCCTTTTGATGTTTTCTGTCCAAATTGTTTTGACATTTTTTGTCATTTTCTTTTGTCATATTCTTTTTTAGCCTTTTAGCCTTATTAATATTTCTGGACGAAATTTTACAAAAAAATTCTTTTTATATAACCTTCAATTGATCGCTTGAAATTTTTATAATTTCTGAAATTTTAGGTGCTCGACCATCATCACTTGTTAGACGTTCATCATGCCCAACAGACTCCCCTCCCACCAGAGAACCAATTGTTTACGATGGTTCGCCTAATCTTCGGTGTTTAAGACGAAATACTCTTATGTTTCGACGCCGTTAAGGTACATACACACGGAAAGAAAAAGTAAGGGATTATCCTATGCTCATGTGCCCAAGGATTATCCTATGTAAATTTCAACTGAAAATCCCTTAAAACTTTACGAATACTCAGTTAAACATGTTTAATGGATTATCCGCTAAATTTCAACAAATAATCAGTTAACGTTTAAATTATTATCCTATGTTGAGTAGTCAAGGAACGAGCGCCCGACGTGAACCGAGTCTTTGCCGCGCATGCGCAGTACTCGGCAAAGCCTCGGCTCGCGTCGGGCGCTCGTTCCTCAACGGGCATGG
>JABFPB010006789.1:0-11658 GCA_022817645.1 Ceratoteleas bidentatus | reverse complement strand
ATTTTTATTAATATTTTTTTAGAGTCAGTTTCTATTGTTTGCCAGCATTGGGCCAGTATTGCGCCCACAGTAATTCATTATTGGAAAGGTACTGGCTGACCTCTGGGCCGTAGTCCAGACGACGTTATCATTCCAGTACTGGCAAAGTACTGGGATTATAACGGAAAACAAAGGAATCGGTACCATTTGCCAGTACCGTCATTCCGGCAGCGGTACTGGGCCAGTATTGGGCCGTATTACAATTTCCACATGGGTGGTATTATTAGTAGAAAAAGTATAATAGGTAGAAAAAATATTGTGGATGGGGTGGGGTGTTAAATATTAGTAAGATATAATCAATCTTTTGACAATATGTAGCTCAGGAAAAGAAAAATTATGGAAAGGAATACAATAAATGACAAGCCTAATTCGCATTGCGTGTACTAAAAAAAATATATAGCTGTTCCAACACTTCGCGGAGTGTAATTTTCGAAGCGCTGGGTGAAATTATCGGTTTCGTTGGCAGAACGCAGCGCGTTGTTACCGCAATATCGTCGTATGGACTAAGATTATAGCACTGCAGAGTAGAAAGTATATGATAAAAATGGTTTTAATCATAAATATAGTACGTTACGAAATTCTAAATTGTGTATTATTACCTGTTGAAACCCTTTAAAATATCAAAAATGACAATTCCATAAATTTCTATTTAATTAGTTCTTCATTAATTCAATTATTGCTGAATAAATAGGGGATTATATATCAGTTAGCTGTCAAACAAAGTTTTATAACGATAAACTGTGATGATCTGGAAATAAAAGAGTGTAACATCCCTGATAGAAAAATTTCGCAAACATTGTACAAACTTTATACAAATATGTCCAACTTGATTGAGCAAGCAATGTACCACACGGAAAGAAATTTCATCAGTTCAAACGGTGAAAAATAACTATCAGTTTATCCTATGTATTTTTCACCTTATTATCACTAGATGTTAACTGTTAAAAAGATGGTGAATGTTCACCGAACAAATACGTGCGAATCCATGTTCTAATCCAGTTAAAGCATCGTTTGTTAGTAAGGACTCCGATAGAAGTAAAGCGTGGTTCATAGTCACCGTACAAACCGACGAGTCACACCGTTTCAAACGGTGGAATCCGGCAATACACTTCCCCTGATTCCACCGTTTGAAACGGTGTGTATTGTCGGTTTGGACGGTGGACCCGTGCCACCCTTATATCCTGTGGTAGCGGAACTAACTACGCAGTAGCTTGTACACTAGAAAAAAGGTATCTCATTGGTGTTTCATTTTGAGACATTGAAACATCTTTGGTGTCTCATCTGAGTAAAACCGTTTTGTTTTGAAACACTTTTGGTGTCTACTTTATGAATGTGTTTCAAAACGAGATACGTGTTTTTGTAGGGTAGTCATTTAATAAGATGAAAGCTTTCCGTCTTAGTAAAGGCTGGTACTCATCTAACTAAACGCTGGTTTCAATGTTTCTAAAAGGGGCGAAATTATCACCGTACGACAGCGTGAATGTACACCGCGTGAAAATATGAAATTTCTCTGCATATAAGTGACTCTCAATGCCAATGATAGTCCGTGCCCGCTGTTCGATCCCTAAATTGACTGATATTTTCAGTGTCAAGAATACTGAGCATTTGCGCGGTGGCGTGCATTTCCGTTCTATTTACGGGCGTATCCTGCTTGGCGCACTGGCTCGGCATGACCATCTGGATCGCCGCCGAGTCTCGAGGAGTGAAGAATTTCTGCCGGGACCATAAGCGGCCGGCGCACGCGCCGCTTTCGATAACCGAGCGGATTCACTCACTGGTGTTCGCTGGCGTGCTCGGCATCGTCTACATTTTCGTCTACCTGAAACACGAGGACGGCGCCACCTATACCAAGCACGCGGTCTTTTACACCGTCTGCGGCGTCGAGAACGTCGCCTCGACGCTTCTCTGGGTCTACCTGGCGCCGGCCGAACTCGCGCACGTTTGGTACAGAAACGTTGTGCCGGCGTTCGCCATCGCCCCGTTCGTCCTCGGTGTGGCCTCCCTTGCCCTCTACTACAAGTACTTCCACCCGAAGCCGAACGATGAGAAATTCTATTTCCAGAACAGCGCGCCGCCATCTGCCACTTGAGGCCGACGATTACTGCAATCTCCGATGACTCGTCATTTATCAAGCACTCGTTCACATACTCGGGTTTTCTTTTTCCGGGCGGACTTCACAGCAATCGGTCAGGATCGAATTCGCAATATGTAAACAGTGAGTTCAGAGTTTACACTCCAATAGAACAACACAGATTTAATACAGTGAATTAATGAAAATGGTTACATTATATATGTAGAAATGTCTACACTGAGAGAAATTTCTTGTAGAAATTTTGACAAAATGTATTTTACGTTCATTACTAGAGTTTTTGTAACTATTACAATAATTCCTATGAAAACTCTGAAATAATTTATCCGAAATTTTTGGTAACAGTTACAACATTTCTGATGAATGAAGTTCTCCCAATGAAGGGAGACTCATTTCGTTACATTTTTCTACTAGCGGTTACCAGAAAAATACTAACGGTTGCTAGAAATGTCTCTCAGTGTAGATACTTTGGTTGATAATATCTATAACACACGCTAGTTACGTAAAGTAGTGAGATTTTTTAACATGCATGTTTTTTTACAAATGTGAGGATCACTGGTGACATCGCTGGTCATTCACATGTTACTTCACTGATAAATCATTGTGAACTTATTGTGTATTTCGATGTTAACTCGGATTAAGTTAAGTTCGGATTAATTTTAAGGCTAATGGAAAGACCCGTCAGGAAAGAGCGATGACTTCGGAAGAGTTTTGGTTTAAGGTGGTTATACCATGAAGGATCGTATATTTAGGGTGCCAAAGGAAAATATCGTCACATTAATTTCATCAAGTTTTATTATTTCATCATAGTATTAGTTTGATTGTTTCTTGGTATAATCAATGTGAATTTCCTATTAATTGCATACGAAAATGAAATGAGATATTTTTTGTCAATTGTTGTTTTTCGTAGATTTACGTAAACACTGTCGCCTTATATAGTCAATTTTGATTTTTTTTGTTCGCATTGAGTTCTGTGAAATCGTTTTTCAAATGTTATAAACAACATTTCAATAGTCGTTCATTATTTATGAATAATGAGAATACAAAAAATAAGAATTTTATAAAGAATTTGTTTAAAGTTGGGTTCTTAGAATATTAATATTTAATTTGCCACATTTTCAAGCAATTCGACTACGCAGAAATCCAGATATTCGATGTTAAAGTTTCGTAAAAACACATGGATAGTATCACTATATATTTCATTTTCAGCAATTTTAGTGTCTAGTATTTCGGCTTCTATGTAGTCGAAATGCTTGGGAATTTGGCAAATTAAATAGTAGCCTCGAAATAAACCAGATATAAAGTTTCATCGAATTCTTATTATTTTAACTTAATTATATATATAATAACCTCTTTAAGTGTGCAGAACTCACGAATTCCCGAAAGGATCCTGAAGATCACTTTAAAGAAATTTAAAAATATTTCGTGGGTTGATATTGAGATTTCAATATCAACCCACAATTGGTAAGTGTTGCCACATCATTGTGGCAACACTTAAAGGGCGTTATTTTGGAAAAAAAAATAACCGACATTTTTATTTTATAAATGATTAGACTTGATCAGAAAAAAATTTATAAAATGTGAAATTTCAGGTAAACTGAAGAAAGAATCTTTATTTAATTTTGATGATCAGTTAAAAAATGAATTGATACAAAAGATCTATCACGTTTTACAATTTTGTACGTAATTCCAATGAAATTGTAAGTACGAATAAAAAAACTCATTTTTCACAAAATAGGGTTAGATTTTCCACGTAGGGTTAGTTTATTTTTTCTAGTCTTTTGAACAAATGTCTTAAGAATTATCCATTTTGAGTTTATTTATCCTGATTTCTAATAACGAAGATGAAATATGTGTATAATGCAAGGAAAACAATGTCATTCTAGGCGAACAATGACATTGATTAAAAACGACACGTTTTCCGATGCCGATCTCACTATGATAAACTGAATACTATAAATTTAAATGTCAACCTTATAACATTGGACCAATATAATTTAAACATTGTAAATGTTATATTGTCATACAATGAGAGTTAATATCTAAGATTTAAATTTGAGATTAACATTATTCTGACTATTTTTAAACTGAAAAAAATGTTTTTCGAATGAAAAAGTGTTTACATGTTTGAACATGTGAATTTATTAACTGAACAACAAATGTTACAGTACTTCAGCGTTGGTTGCTTGAGTCATAATTACATAACAGTAGATAATTTTTGTGAGATGTGTCATTAATTAGAATACTACGTCTACTAGTTCGATAGAATTGATATTATGTTATTCAAGAAATAAAAAATTGTATGAAACGACGATGATTCACCATCATCGTTCTGTGAATCAATGTGAAATAAAGAACTGTAATGTTGTGAAATATAGCACTGTAAAATAAAATTTTTCTATTCTACAATTTTTTAAATATATTTACTAAATAAATCAATTACATTTATTATATATATTTGGTTCATTTTTTCTACAATTTTTGTAAAGTATATACAACGTTTCGAGACACTTCAAATTAATAATTTAAAATATCTCGTCAAGTGGCATCTAACCCCATAATATCGTTTAAATTGTGGTACTATTTTTTTGTGTCATTTTGTATATAAATTAGACCATACATTATTCGAAAATGTACTTTATATATATACGAATAACCATTAATTTCTCACTTAAAAAAACTAGCTTCATCGTTAAAAAGAGATTTTAATCGTAAAAAATAAATGTAGTTCCATAAAAAGTTTCATAACAAGAAATGTGTGATACTGCAACTGTTATATATAAACATGCTTTTCGTTATTAATAGTTGCATTATAAATATGAATTGTTATGATACGTACAACATTTATTTTGTCAAAGCAATGACTCACGAACGAATCAGGTCTCACAAAAAGTTCAATGCCGTGGAATACAAATAATCAGTCGAGCAAAAAATTGATTCAGCGGGAAAAAGTGAGATTAAAACAAGTGTAACTTTCTATAAAAGTGAATCGATAGCACAACGTCCAATTATTTATTTACCCTTGATTGGTCAATTGTATATATATTTACATCTCCGCGGTCAAAAATATTTGCAAATTGGTTTTCGCCAATATAAACACTTAACTCGCTTCGCAAACAATCCGATCCCACAATAAACAACATCAGCACGTGAACACTACAACTATTTTGAAATCCACGTCGCATTCAATTCAGGCTGAGAAAATAGTCCACTTAAATCGGTTCATTGAACATTTAAAACAATCATAGTCTTTTAATCACCTCTATTAATACCCTATTTAACTACTTTACATCAATAATATAGACAACTTTAAAGACGATTTCCATATTAAATTCCACCTGTCGTCAATCTTAATTTTACATCTTGCAAACTGCAAACTTTCTTTATCGAGTTTTCATAGATGAATCGACTTTCCCATACATGCACAATGAGTTAAGGCGTTTTTCATCTCCATTTAAAAAATTGATGAGATGTCCTTGAAAATTGGATGACATTAGAAATACTGTATAACAAATTTATATACATTTTTAAGCGATTCGGAGCTTCTAAAAAAAGTTTGAATGATTTAACGGAAAATGTTTTAACGGTTTTATGGTAAAATGATACGCTAAGTACAAAAAATACATGACAAAAATTCACATAAAAATGTCTGATCAATCTTTTCGTCAGTTTTTACTTGCATATTTTTTGTAAATTTCTCCTAAACACAAAAAGTTTCATGCGAATTGTAGCGATCTAAGCCCCGCAGCGACAAAGCTACAGATATTGTAGTCTGCTCAAATATGCACAACTTGCAAGACCCGGCAGTAGCCGAAAAGCAGGCCATCTGTTTGCAGAACGTTGTAGCTACATCGGCGGAACTCTTCGGTAACATTGCTGGCGGAATCATATGAATTATGGCACGTATCTCGTCAAACGTAGTGCGCCTTTTCCGCGGCCATTTATTTCGCCGGCAAAAAATCGTACGCAGCGAATAACTGGTTCACTTCGTGCATTTCCCCGCCCGAGCCGGAAGAATAAACATTTGATCTGGAAATAAAAAGCTTATCGCTCAGCAGACACAAATTATCCAATCGCACGAGCATTTTTAAATGCTGATGAGTAATAAGGTCGCGTAATTACCTCGCAGTTTTAATGGTTGAGTTTTAAATTGTCTATTAATACAGAGTTTATTGGTCAGCGGGCAATTAAAGGCTATTTCACTTTCTTTCCTAAACATACCGGAAAAGTAGATCCGGGTATTCATTTGGCCGTCTTTTATTATCTTTTTGAACCAGAACGAAGCCGATCGAAATCGCGGAAAAACGATTGAGATCTGATTAACGCGATTCGGGTAACGGAAAATGACGAGCGGTATGTTTAATCGCTGAGTTCGGTAAATATTCGGATATTACTTTTGCTGCACTCTAAAAAAGACTTTAACCAGCAACATTTATGAGCTTGAATTTTATAGTACTTTTTTTTACTTATTTCAGGTTAGAGACTGGCTGAAGTGATATGGAGATAGGGTTATTTTAGTCACGTGATCTGTGTTTGAAAAACGCTCCGTACTTGCGGTTTAAAACATTTTGATAATCAAATTTAAAAGTCGTTTAGACCAAATTGTATGAAATAGCGAAATTCTTACTTTGAATCTCACGAGACCGCTCGGTTGGAGCGACTCTCGTGTTCATTTTATAAGTGGCTTCATTAAGATGAGCATTCTTCCTACGACAATTGCTCGCGTCTTCGCAAGGTGTCAAGTTCGCGACCCCTCGTTGCCCGTTTTTCGTAATTTAATAAAAACGCGACACTCGACAAACAGAACTAAGTAAACTCGCTGGAATATTATGCTGTTTTGCCGTTCCGATAAATTTTGTTAAACCGTTTTCTCTTTATCTAAGACAACGTATACGTTGTCCAGACGATGTTAATCGTTTTGACCCATAAATGAATTGATTTAAACGAAGTATTCGGTTATAAAATCGATTATTTCAATAAATTAACACAAGAACGAGAGCGTAAACAGTTGGATCTATTTTTGAAGTTGTTATTAATTTTTCGAAACATTTTTTCGAGAAAAAATGTTGATGTGATGAGATTGTATGTAGTTTGTGTAATCTTGCTTAGTATAATAAAATTAAATTAAAAATAATAATTTCTCACGACGTATTATAAATTGTGGCCAAAATATATCTAATTACTTTGACCCATATTTTAGTAACTTCAATGGCTCACAAAAGTGTATATTTCTGGTAATTGTTGCCTCGTTGGAGATAATCAAGTTTTTGTCATTAATGAGTCTATGAAATAACAATAATTGTATAAATGTTACATCGGTTTACTTTAACTAACCTCATTTCATATATCATGGCCGGTCATTTTAGAACGCCAATTACGGAACATTATTCAACTTCTATTGGTATTGGCATTTCGTTTACTCTTGCACCAAACACTAATGCTGATAATCTGTATAATGCAGTTCTTACATTTCTATCAGGACAATGCTTCCGCTTATCGAAACTAATTTATAACAAATCAGTTGATTAGACGCGTTTAAATTATAAATGTGTCAAAAGATTGTAAAAACCAACACTTTCCACTAAATGATAAACTAAGGTCAACGATGTTACACCGCTATTTTTCCGAAATCTAGGCCATCTCAACGGATGAGTAGATAAAACCATTGTAGGTATTTTAATTTATTTGAACATTCTTCGAAATGTTTAGTCTAACAGTTCTAACATGACAATTTCCAATGTCAATACCACACGTTCTCATTTTACTTCCTTTACGTTATCAAAAAAGAAAAGAGAAACTACAATATTCAGACGAAACGAATCAGTTATTTTTATCGATAGTTTCAGTTATAGAAATTGATAATAGTTTAAATTACATAAATTGGAGAATATTTGTTAGTGTAAAACATTTATGTAATGAATTAAGTACAAATAAGTCTAAAGTTGTAAATAGCAGTATTTTTATTCATATTTATTTCCATTAACTTGAGACAATTATTTAGTCAAATAAATTTGCAATTAGGTGGCACAAACAAAAAGTTCACGGAATGAAAATTAGATGCCTATTATTAAATCCTATTAAACTCCATAATATTACATACGAATTATATAGTTTTAATCTAATTTTGGAAAATATGATTTGGGGGCCCGATTTTTCTAGACTCAAGTGTAAATGATAAAATGTATAAAATAAATTGTATACATTTTTACATATCTTAAGCAAATAACTTTATGCAAAATATCAAATCTCTTCTATCTAACTGAACTAAAAAAAATTCGTAGATTTTTAGAAAACTTTTCTACATCATACACCAATCGCATCGTATCACATCGTATCACAATTACTACTTTTTCGACGAAAACATTCCTATTTGATACTTTCTAAACTTTCATAGTGCTTGAAGCAAAATTTATTATATCAGGAAAACATTTTTCGAAGTTATTCTAGTTTTGTCCAAATAAGATACGACCCCCAACGATTACACTCTCAGAAATTATTTCCCTCAGATTTTTCCTGTTCACATATTGAATTGAACTAGACGATATACCGAAACTGACTTAAATAAAAACTGACTTAAAAACTTTTGAGCCTCTTCTCTCAAGTTTTTTGCTCAACCAAGCCTTTCTCTCAATACACCCAGCCTAACCCGAGTAAAAACTGACCCCTTTCCGCGCGACCTTTGACTCCCGGCCTGTGACCCCGGCCGAGCAAATTGGACTTTTCGAAAGGGCATTGTTTACAATAATTATCGCAATCCATTTGCCCGAGTGGATTCTCCGCGCTGCAGGCGCACGGCTCGGGCGCAGAAACCAGCGGCACTTCTGTGCCGATGCAGCGTCGCTGTACGCCGGAGGCTATGGGCGAGAGAAGAGGAGGCGCTCGACGCCGGCATCTATCGACCCGGGCCGCTGGTGCACGCCGGTCCAAGCGTCCTGAAAGGTTCCGAGTTCGCAGCCACTTCGGGCCTTACGGCACGAGCGGCACTTTCCCGAATTTCTCGCGTCGCTCGTGTGCACACACACTGCCCGAGTGCGAATCGATACACCACTTTAAGAGCCAATACTGGAACGCCGCCCAAAACACCGGACGGTGCAAATGCCGCGGCAGGATTCTGAATGAAAAAATCTGTGAACATCTGTTATTGTATCACAGGGACAAAAAGTGGTAGAATGGGTGGGGAGATATATATGAAAGGTATTTCCGCGGAAATAGTGGAATTCGTAGGCATTTTTATGTGGTTTGAGAATTATGGACCAATTTGGGTTCCATATTTTGTATAATAATAGAGACGAATAAATTTAAAAAATTGATATAAATGGTTGGAATTAAAGATTGGTTATAGTGGATTTCAGTTTTTCAGAGTATTTCAGTGTCCACATTAATTACACATTTATTGAATGTTTTCTAATATGATTGTAATGAATTCTCATTCTATTATGAAATTTTAAAGTTCTCTTACACAGTAATAAATTATTTTCCATCGATTACATTACACTGCACTCCAATGTTATCTGTTTCTTTTTTCTGAGTGTATAAAATATTGTTGGAAAATCAACGGTGAAAATAACTTTTGCGAATTCTTAGACGATTTCTGTCTTATAGACAGAAATGTAAGTTTGATGAAGCAATATCATTTATGTCACTTAGTCAACTTCAAAGCAGTTCTTTTTAATAGCAAGAGGGTTTAAATATGTACGCGAAGTGCTCAAATATGCAGGACTTCCAAGTCTGAGCAGTGCTGCAGAAACGCAGGCCATCTGTTAGCTGTACATTGTATGTACCTCCGCTCAACTCTTTAGCAACATTGCTGGCAGAAACTTATGAATTATTGTATGTTTCTCGTCAAATACTGCGCGGTTTATCTGTACACATTTATTTCGCTGGCAAAAAAGTTGATGATATTAATGGAACGGCTGCTCTAAATGACCGATTTTTTTGTACTGTAAATAAATGAAGAGCTTTACATATGCAGAAGTTTATCGGGGTACAAACAAATTATTAAATCATATGAATGGTAAAGTATTCACTTTAAAACTTGCGAAATTTCTAGAAAAAAAAATTCACTGCAAACACATTTCGTGAGATTATCATGGAGTTTCTGCACAGTTTTTATCATAGAATAAAACTGAAGAGATAATAAGAAATTTGTCATTTCTTTCTGAGATTGAATTCTTAATTAGACAGTTTTGTCTGAATCAAACAACGCGTTGTCTAAAATCGACGAAAACTGTCTGGATTAGACAAGTGATTGTCTGATGCAGACAACTTTTTTTTCAGTGCTTTAATCGGTATTTTTAACATACCAGCCATTTATCGGAATAATAATAAATGCATAAACAGTATTTTGTATCAACGTCTAATTATTTATTTTGTCCATTCGTATTAGGAATATGAAAAAAATCCATCATTAAATTATCTTCCAGAATCCATAGAAATAACTGATCGAAATCGTACAAAAATCTCCTAGGATCTTATTTGTTTGATCCTAGGAGAAGTTTGACCCGAATACCTGAAAATACTGATGTTATCTTGAATTACTTACGTTGTTGTAAACATTTAACTCGTAATTTGTTCAACTTAATACCAATGACATTTTATCTTTTCCTGGATAATTTTTCTCAATTTACAAAAATAATATTTTTGTTTAATTGAGGGATTGCTTAAATTCGAATGCTAAAGTTCGCTTGGGGTTCGCATATAGGATTCTCATAGTGCGCCCTGATAGAACATTTTTCCGAAAGGACGTCGCGACAAATCGGTTAAGCCGCCGGCGACCTACATTTTTAATCAGTCCCCGCGTATTCCGTATTCATTGTTTCGCGCAGGAAAGCGGCCATTCGTCACCCGGCCGCTTTAAAAACGAGTGATTTTATTTTCGAACGATTCTCCGTTCGCGTCCCACGAACAATTGAGAGCGTTTCACTGAAATATGACATTTGATCCCCGATGAGTTTGTTTTACATCGGGGAAAAAACGACGGCCGAACAAAAAGGATCGCGTTATAGAATCCGGCGCATTCAACCGCTCCGTTTGCACCGCCAATGTTTATTAATACTGTAAATTTGTCGCACTTGTTTCGTCACGATCGAAGCGCTTCTCTTGGCGGTTTTGCAAAATACGTTAATCGGTTAATATGCATATGGTTAAGGATAAAACGGTATTGTTTTAACCCTTTAAGAACGGAATTGCGAAATCACTTTCTCAGCTTTGAACAACTTTATTATAATTTTTTTAGCTAAATGCTGGTAAAATAAATGATTGTTATACTGAAATCATGATCCGAACAATGAAAAAAAGAAAAGTGTTTTTATTGCACTTTTGCATATTTTGAATCGTTTCGAGTCATCGAAAAAGAAAAATGAATTGTTCTCGACGAAAGCAAGGTCTTGATCTTAAAAGTTTATCCGATTTAATTGATTTACTAATTTTTTATTTTATTCCAACTATTACAGCTTAATTAATCAGATGTTACAAAAAACGTTTTAATTTTTATTAATTTCTCGATTAATTAAATTGAAGTGAAATAGTTT
>JABFPB010006788.1:0-11661 GCA_022817645.1 Ceratoteleas bidentatus | reverse complement strand
TTTCGATTCATCATCCCATCGAGGTAAATTGTCCAAATTCAAAAACTCCACTTGCTCCTGAATCTCTGACCACCAAGGAACAATATAGCGTCGTCATATTACGGTTTTGTTCAGATTTGTCAGGAGCAAAACAATCTGTAAATAATTTAAATGTATATGTAAATACTATCTATCATTTTCATGTAGATTTTCGTTATTTTTTATTTGGGTCTATTCGCTTCAGATGGACTTTTTCAGCAGCGATGCACATCTTCAGTTCTAAGTGTAGGAGGAAAAGTTGAAATGTAGTTTGAAGATGCGAGACATTGAACTAAAGTTTACTGAATCAATGCAGAGAACGTTTATAAAACTGTGCCAACTTTTAAATAAACAATTCCGAGTGCGACTCATCCTCCAGTTGAATCACAACTATTTCTCGCCTTAATAGCGCCAAGTTTTCTAATGAAACTTTCTCCGCCATACCTATGTTCGTCCATTTGCTTTAATCGTTTCTGCAAACTTTGCCGCTGCTTAATATTTTAATCATCGTGCTATATACCTCAATAAATAATCGTATTAACATGCTGATAAGAACATTATTACGCGTAATTCGCGGGACGTTGTTACTCTGCTTTCTTCTCCTCGAAAAAAATTTATCTCACTATGCTGATCAGAGTAAACAAAGTCGGATGCCAGGAATATCTCTCACTTATGAAATAATTCTTTGTTATCTGTCTGCATATATAATGCTTTGCGTGTTGTTACAATTGATGATGTTATCCGCGATAATTAGTTGTAAATGCAACGAAAAATGCAGAGTATTAATCAATTTTGAACTAACTACACTAGTCAAATTCGTTTCCCCATTTTCTTTTTTTTTCTCGACAAATGTAAATGTTTCTGTAAATGTAATTCAATTAATTGTAGAAAACAGCCTCGATCCTTAACTGAAATTAAAGATTACACCGAAGATACCTCAATAAAAAAGCGGCAAAAAAGAGGACGGTGAAATTCGAGATTTCTATTTCAACGAGGCCCGAGTTTGGGAAAAAATATTTTCCCACAAAGCCGAACGTTCGGACAAATTTCGTTCGAATCATTCCGACAAATTACTCGGTGCAAGAAGTCATTAGGCCACAAAGCCAGGCCTAATTAACACTTGCCCGGCGCTTCCTCCCGCAGCCTCTCGGAAGAAACGATTTTTCAAATACGCGACGACAGGCGCGACATTAAACTCGCATTATTGAAATTCTAATCCTTCTTCCTGTGGGGAAACAAAGCGAGAGGAAACCGAGCCCGAAAGACAAGCAAATATCGGAAGTGCTGTGCGACATCTGGCGGCGGAGAAGAAATCCAAAAAAATCCGAAGTGTTAAAAGCGATTTTCGACGATAAGCCAGCGATTTTTTTTACGTTTCCGGCGTAATTAGTTGCGTTCGCGGCATATGCGAAGACGTCCGAGTTTCCACCGTCACGCGAGTCGAATTTCGACGGAGGACCAGGCGAACGGATTCTTTTTGGTGAGGCTTTTCGCACATTTCGCGCTGTCGGAAGTGTCGCGTTATTACACGGTGCAGATGCAAATTACGACATGTGCCTGACGCCGAAAATGCTGCGAAATTGCCACGACGATTGTTTGCACCCACAATCGCCTTGGGGCGCTCGACTTCCAGAGGTGATACTTGGAACTGGATACGGAAATATCATGACGGAACCACTTTCTCGTAATTCGATGCTTCGACGTTTTTTAGACTTCATTCCTGATGGTTGTAATGCAGTGATATTCAGTTCTGCATTTTATACATCCTGTAAGAATTGGAGTTTTGGGATCTTTGAAATCTTTAGGAAATGATTTGAAAGTATTGTATTCAAATAATTCAAAAGAAAATATATAAGTTTATTGTCCCGATTGAAAAATATAATATTAAATTTAATATTAAATATATTCAGCAGAACGGGGTGTACAATTTAATATTAAATTTAATATTAAATTTAATTTAATAGGAGAAATAATATTAGATTTAATATTAGTTTTTAATATAATATGATTGTTATAAATATAATGTGAAATGTAATATGAAATTTCATATTAATTTTCATATTAAATGTAATATTTAATAGGGGCTCAGTTTTGTATGATTATACATATAAATATATTTAATATTAAATTTAACATATATTAAATTTAACATATATCAGCAGGGATATGGGCTCTAGAATATTTAGCTTTTGATAGTCTAAAACATAAAAATTCAAATCAATAGCACAACTGTGTTTGAATCATGTTTATGTCTATTACTGCATTAATAGACTTATTTTGGAATAGAACATTGAAATTAGCTATGTCCTCGCATAATAAATAATAATAAATATAATTCATTTGACTCATGCAACAAATCTTAGAGTTTGACATCAGAATGGAAGCTGTCAACACTGTAACAAGTGCAACTCAAAATATAACCAGTTTCAATATATTTATAGAAAGAAAGTGAATGCACATACTCAACAATGTGTCAACATTCAGTGCGCAGGCCAACATTTACAAAAATACTTAACCATTTAGAATAATTACACATTCCATTCGCCTCACGTGTTTGACATCAAAATTTGAGTACAATCTTCAAATATTTGTATTCATAAATATTAAATTCGCACACTCTTTAGATTAAAATTTTCTTATTCTAATGAAATCAAAGTACAATGCAAAAAGAGGAAAGTTACCAAAAAGATCTTCCCTAATAGTGCATAATATTTAGTAAATTTTTTGTACATATTTTTAAATATTGTTTATAATATTTAGAAAATGTTTGAATGTCAAATGTGAAAAATATTTTCGAAATATTTAAAAATATTTTCTAAATAATTAAAAACATTGCATACATTTATAAATTATGAAACAATTATTCTGTTAAAATACGTCGGTTATCGAAATAATCAAAGTATTTATTCAGACAACCAAAATACTTTCAGAGTAATTTAAATAAAGAATCATTTTCTATTCATCAAGATAGTTTTTCTCCCATAAACAGCTAACGTTTAAATAATTGAAATGATTAATTTCAATTATTTAAACACTATCAGTAAATGTGATTCATAATTAAAGATGATGAATTAAAAAAAACTAACCCATGACATTAAAAAGAAATTATTTCAGGAAACGCTCAAAAAGGCAGCAAAGCGACAACGATTTGTTCATACGATGTAGAAAATACCATTTGAAAATGATTAACTGACGATAATCAATTTTTTATTATTACAACATACAAACGAGTGAAAGACGGAACGTATCTTTTCATTCACAACTAAACGACGTCATAAAATAATTACATTTCATTCTGCCCAATAAATATTTGCCGGAAAACTCGACAACTGACCGTACCACTGCGAAACGTCACTTTTTCCTTCCTTCCATATCGTTTGTGTCACTACTTTTTCCGTTCGCGAATTTTAATTACCATTTTCATCACATGTTCGTTAACTGAATGTCAGATTAGTGGTCTGAAGTGTACCGTCGGCGATGTTGAAATAAGTAAATTAACTCTACGATCTAGAACGAATGAAACCCTATTGATTGATGCGATTATATTGTCCTGAGGTAATTATGATAACAGTTCATCATAGCCACGTTACATTCATGACAGTTCCCGATTGATGAATGTTTGTTACAAGAATACAATTGAAATTCTTTGAACTTTTTCGCGGCTTTGAATACAATCAAAGAAAGGTTGAGAGAGAATTAAAAATTAGTTATTTTAACGTAGGATCTGACATATTAAAATTTATCTAAAACATAATAATGATAATAATTAGAGGAAAAAAGTTATTAATGAAATTTGTTGAATGAAAAGGTCTGATTACCATTTACGGTTTCCACTTTACTTCAGATATTTTCGTTTTATAAAATATACATAGTACTTTTTAGTATCTCTGTTAAAACAACTATTAGAAACCAATAGGATCCATCTATTTTGACCTATGCTGGTTCGAAGTTTGTCAACATTGCTAGAGGTTATAAAAGAGTATATTTCGATTTTTTGATTCATCATCCCATCGAGGTAAATTGTCCAAATTCAAAAACTCCACTTGCTCCTGAATCTCTGACCGCCAAGGAACAATATAGCGTCGTCATATTACGGTTATGTTCAGATTTGTCAGGAGCAAACTCGATTGACTTTTCGAAAATTTTTCGATTCATCATCCCATCGAGGTAAATTGACATATTAAAATTTATCTAAATTTAATATATTAATAATAAAGATAATAATTAGAGGAAAAAAGTTATGAATGAAATTGTTTGAATGAAAAGGTCTAATTACCATTTACGGTTTCCACTTTACAATTTAGTAATTACAAATGTTAAATACTAAATTTTAAATGGCATTAAGTGTGAGTAATTTTCCTATTCTAACTGCACGGTTATTCAACTAACAGTCTTGGTTGCCAGAAATGTTAAACGCGATAAGATGACCGTTTTTTCGTCTGAATAATAAATTTCGACTTTCGAGCGGTTCTCGCGCATTATTCTCAAGTTATGGAATTGAATGCATAACTGCGTTTTTACTTCTAAATAACTTACGCACTTAGTGCAACTTTTGTTACTTCCATTTTCCGGTATCAATATTTAATAAATACTCTATTCCAAATTAATAAATTAAAGAGCAAATTGCGCAACCTGTGTCGACCAATTTTGACATTGAAAACAATTTTTGCGTTTGACAAATCTGTATTTTAATTTCCATCAAAGTATAAAAACTGGTTATCCCGAAGAAAAATTTTGTTAATACATCCAAATACATTCTTCAAAAATTGTCTACAAAAATATAAAAGGTGACTGATTAGAAGAAACTGAAGACATTATCTAAATTGGCACTCTGGCGAATTTCTGATGATTCGGAATGTTTGCGAATTCTTCAAAATCTTGCAAGTCTTCGCGTTTGCGTATAAAAAAAGAAGCAAAACTTGTACTTATTGTACTTGAAAGTTCAAATATAGATGCATCAATATTCAAGCACTTCGAATGATCGCAATTTTGCAACTTACTTCTCGCCAATTTGCATAAGTTCGTGCAATGAAATAGTAACAATATCACGTTACTTTTGACATTCAATATTGATCAGACGGGAGGAACAGAAGAAGAAGTTAAAGGGTGAGAGACGAGAGGCGGAGAGACGAGAAGTGGCGTAAAATCCTTCGTGCCACATTATTGCTTTTCAAGTTTCTATAACTATACCGCGATTACTTATTACCAACATCCACCGTTATAATTTGAGGCGGCTCGTTTTCTTGCACGACTATTTCATTGCGTTGCTTTTGATAACTTCACTATGCCTCGCCAGCTCCACTCCTCGTCTTCTGTTCCTCGACTCTCTTCCCTTTTTGTGTAATCATCAAACGATTATGATGCGGCACGCAACGCCGGATTCGTGAATAATAAAAAGGAACCGCGAAATTACCTAAGTGGCCCGTTTGCTCAGATGCCAAAAGCCGGCGCGAAAAATCTAGCCCGAAACACCTTTCCCACTAATTGATCAATTAATCGCAGGCAGTTGATATTTTACATCTACATTTGCTGCCTTTTCATCGCATTTTTCAGTAGAAGAAAAATTAATAAAATCTCGACTTGCAAAAACTTCGGTTTTCGCAAGTTCTGCCAATTGATTTTGTCGTTCAGTTTCATCGCATTATGTCACAGGCGACCATTTTCATTTGATCACACACGTTTCATCGTAATCGAGCCGTAACTTTTGTTTGACTACGCGCGATTCATCATATCCTTCGGCTCGCTTTGATTTTGCAATTTCTGTTTAGTAATCTGACCGTCATTCACAGCGCTAACCGCTTTTCATCCGTCAATTTTCTTACTACAGTTTGCCTTTTGTTGTGCTGGATATTCCAACTTTATCTGCTAATCAAAGGATAATTAGATTCATTTTTTGTGCCGTCAAATCATTTCTTCAAAGCCTTCAGTTCTTTCAGTTTCAGTTTTTTCTAAATTTGACCCGAGTTTTGCAAATTTTAGTTAAGAGTAAAATTAAAAAATCGTGAATTTAGTAGCTACTTTAGCCAGAACTCAACATGCAAATCGATGCATGTAATTGGCTGAATTAAATTGGAAGCGACCATAAGCGACAGAGTGGCAGCGTCTGCTCGTAATTGATAATCGGGCCTATTTCGTTGGGACTAATTGCTGCGAGACTGAAAACGCGCGACCTCCTTCATGTTTATAATTATCATCCAGATCGAGAAACTGCCGACTACACAACTCGTCTGTTATGTTAATGATGACTTTATCGTTCTAGTAAACGGCGTAATAGTCATCTAATTACAAATCGGTTTGTACAAGACGAAATGCAAATATGCACGTAAGCGTCCAGTTACGTCCGGCGCACAGAAATATGTCGTCGCTAATTACACACGTGCGTTCGGCTCGGTTCTAATCACACACGCGTAGACGTCGTCTGTCGCTTCTCTTACGACGATTACGTCTCATAAAGGATGACGCTACAAGTTGAATTCGTAGACGCGATTTCGAGGAGAGGCCTAAGTAGTTGCAGACGTTTCGATAAATAGCAGAAAGTCCGCGGCAAAGTGACTCGGTAGGAATGTAAAACTGCAGTCCGGTTGTACGAAAGTGAGACGTCGATGATTTAAAAAATATGCAAATCAGTTTGGGAAACTAACGACAAAGGTCCCGATGGGCAGAAAAACGTTGTTTTTTTCTGAAACGCTCTCGATATTGAGAGCGACTCAATTTTCGAGCGCCGAATATGTCTTTCGTCGTCTTTGTAACAGCTGTCATTTACGACACAGATGTTTCAAAACATTTGAATTTATATTAATTTCAAGCCGAAGACATCTGTTTGTGTTTAAAAACACTGTTTTGTTAACAAAGACACACGTTTAATGGACGTTTGAATGTTAAAGACCGCGGCGGAAACGAATCTTTGTCGTTTTCACCAGTGCGTTTATTTTCGACAATGCCCCCCGATTGGTTCCCCGAAACAAGTTATTGAGTCGTCCAGCGTTATTAATCAAACGGCTTTTCATTTCCCAATAACCGTTTAAGGGAGGTATTATACTGGAAACGAAACATTTTTTGCTACTCCTTGTATCCAGATCAATTTATTCCTTTTTTTACACCAGCGCCATACGCTAATTGAGACGTCGCAGAAATGACCGGCGTTCTTTGAACAGTTTCCTCGGAAACGCGGCACCGTCGGGACTTCCCGATTTTCACTAAAGAGTGCCGAAATTCCAGCCCTTTGGTCTAACCATGCCGCAATTGCCTCCTATTTTTTTCTCACACCTAAACAAACAGCCACCTCAATGGCGGTACCTGCAGATTGCGCAAACATCTACCCTCAAACCCTCTTCCAACACTGTAAAAACTCTGTAGGGTTAGACGCCTTAATTGCCGCCAAATGTCTTAAAGTAAGACACATAGTGTTCTATCTACATCCTACAGCCATAGGTCTGTATAATACAACAGACTTGATTAAGGCGCTATTCAGTGACTTAAAAAGGTATGCAATGAAACCCAAACATCAAACTCCATCGCCCACGAAACCTCCTGAAATCCCACGGCTCTCACCTTGACTGTGTTCACCAGCGTCAAACGTCTTGCTGGTCATCTGGAAGAGTGCGTCCAGCGGGCTACCCTGACCCGGCGTCCTCTTGCCATTCTGCACTGCCGTCTGGTTGTTATGCTGCTGCGACGACTTCCTCTTCATCTGCTGCTGCATCACCGGGTGGTGGAGCCCGGGGTGAACCCCGTGGTGCAGACCATGATGGTGATGCACCAAAGGATCCGGGCTACCGGAGTCCGACACCGAGCTCCTGCCCGAGGAGGACGAGCTGCTCAGAGGAGGCTCGCTGATGGACCCAGAGATGGAGCTCAAAGACATCCCCATCAGCGATAGGTCCCTGGGTCCCGGGTGCCGATGCTGCTGTTGCTGCAGCAGGTGGTGATGGTGGTGGTTCTGAGGCTGGTGGTGCCTCCGATGGTGATGTCCAACATTTGGCTCCACCGTGTCCCAGGGTCTGACGATCTTGGCCTTGGGTCTGTGCGACAGGATGTCCAGGATGCTAAAGGACTTGACACCCCGCTCGTTGGCTTCCCGGTCCCGCTCATCCTCCTCGTCCGAAGGCTGCATCGGCATCATCTTCAGTCTCTTGAGCGGCTTGAAGTAGTCGTCGGTGCCGCCGGGGGCCGCACTGCTGCCTCCTCGACTCCGCCGCTCATCCTCATCTTCCTCCACGTCGGTCTCTCGGAGAGAAGAACCGTCGTTGCCCAGACTGATCCTCGAAGAGGACATCCGCTGGAAGCGTTCCTCGTCCCTGGAGTACCGGTCGTCCTCGTCGATGTCCTGGTAGCTCCTGGGGCTGAGCCGCTCGCTGTACTCCTGGCAGCTCAGCCGGTCCTCCTCGTCCTTGGGCGAGCTCGCGACTACTAGAGGCAGCGGACTCGGGCACCCGACGGATATCTCGTCCTCGTCGTCGATGGCCCGCGACGGGCTCCTCCGGCGCGGAGGTTCACAGCCGTTGGCTGTGCCACTGGAAGATGCCGTCGACGGGGACATGCTGAACGACTCGGTCATCTCAGTGGTGCACATCATCAGAGCAAGCCCATGGGACCCAGCTTCAAACCGAAGTCGAACGCATCCTGGAAGAGGCTCAACACTGGGGTGTCTTCTAGGGAGTGAAGGTCTTGGGATGTTTGGTAGCCTCCAGTGTCTTCCCAGGAGTCTTAGGCTTCTAGGGTTAGGGAAGCTACCCTATCCCACCCAACATAACCCAACACAATTACAACTCGACCGCTAACTCTTAGAAGAGGTTTCCTCTCACAGGTCCTCCCCTTTTGGTCACTTAACGAGGCATTTTGAAGACACCACTTGGTGTAACAAAGTGGACTGAGGGTAGAATTCTTCCGCAGTCAAGAACGTGGCAACAGGGGGCAGGTACAGTCTCCTAGCCTAGCATGGCTCTGGCGCACGATCCACCGCACGGAGTCGGAGCACCGGTACGCGAACCGCACTCAAAATCCCGGTGACACTCGCACTCTCACAGCTCGGCTCCCGGCGCCGAATACTCTGGTGGAGGTTCGCGCCAGGGATTGGAAACTTGGACGGACCCGCGTGCAGCCTGCTCAAGTCGACGACTCGAAGTGGCTCGCGGCTAAGCTCTTCCACTTACCGATTGCGTTGTGGGAGGGCGCCCGCCGCGGCGGACTTCAAAGGGGGGCGGGGCTGGGCGGCGCCCAGCCGGGTCCCGCCCAGCCAATCGCCGGCCGCGATACGCCAAAATGACGCTAGGCAGCGCCGCGGCGGAATTTTTACGAGACGTACTTAGCGCACCGAGTTCTCCCTCGTTTCGCAGCGAGGCGGCGGTGCCCACGCCACGTGCATTAGTGACTGTGTGTCACGTGTGCGAGTGCGACGGAGAGCCGCGCGAAACGAGAGAGAGGGAAGCCACGCGGAGAGCGCGTTTGTCGGCACTGCTGACACTAACGAGAATTGCGGCAATACCAAATTCCTCGCATCGTTATTCATTTGCAATTTTCATTAAGATGAGCGGGAGTGATGGGAGGGGGTGGAGGTTATTTGGGGAGGTTTGCGAGGATTTTAAGGGGGGTTACTGGAGTTGGGGCGGCAGTGGGAATCTGGGATTATGGTGAGGAATGGTTCGCGAAATTAGGAATGCACTTCTGAGGTGAATATGTAGGTTTGGAGAGAAGATGTAAATTATTGAGTTTTATTATTATTGATAATTAGAAACGCATCAATTGATTAGCAGTCCTTATTATGTAAAGATAAATAGATACATTAAAGAGAAAGTTGGCATCCGAAAAAATTGTTTTTACAATTATTAATTTCTAGATAATGATGTAACGAGAAGGAAATGAAGTCTGCGATCAAAAAATTGTAAACTGAAGACAATCTGCGGTTGATGGGTCTCTAAAGCACATATTAAACTACAACTAATAGAAGGCTGTTGCTTATGGGAACGGAAACTCTGAAAATCAGAAACCCTTTTCTACAAATAGCATCTTCTCTAAGTTCAACCCTTCCATAAAACGTTTCAAACTCGTCGCCGGGTCTCTTTTTCCAATACTGTTAAACAAACTGACAGATGTGTCGAAAGCAAGGAAATCGCCACTAGCCATCAAACCTTTCCCGCCATGAAAATCGAAAGTTCGGTACTTTCCCGACCGTGACTTTATGGCAAACTTTTTGAGGTTTACAGCCGCGCAGCGATTACCCGATGAGCGATTAGCATACGACCGATATTGTGCGTAATTTGCGTACTTGGATAAACACATTTTACGGCGGAGAAATGGTTTAACGACGAACAACAATTTATGACAAGTTTTCTCTCACGGAGAAAAATGCTTCCTCTTTAACGCGTAACCTGGTGGTCCGTTCGGCTCAAAACCAATATCCACCTTAATGAATGCTTTCGGCCCAAATTACGGTGGCCTTTTTTGTTCGGCCATTTTTAATCGATTCGTTTTGTTTGAAACCATCACCGGACGCTTTTTCACCCAACCACTCATTGATTGCGATTCAGCATCACAAATGCGTTCGTTTCTCTCATGAACGGACCATTGATGATTCGTTATACTCAAATCACCTCAAAAAATCTCCACATTGTATTCCGTTTCTTCTGAAACAATTGCAGTGGTTGATTGAATCGCAAAGGAAACGCTGCGATTAATTCTACCGAAGATGATTTCAATAATCTTTTCCCATTGAGCCAACCGGACCAATTTGCCGGCGTTCATTTCTGCCCAATAAATACCTCCAAACCAAATAGAGACGTGATTTTTTGCCGCGCGACGGAAAAGAGCGTTCCTTTCGAAATTTCAAGCTACATTAGACAAAGGGACAAAAAAGCCGGCGCGTTTTTCTGCGGGATACTGTTGCGGCTACTTTTCCCCATAAAAGTGTGGAGTCGTTTTGTTTGCCTTGGGCCATTCGGCCGAAATGAATGACGTGCCGACGGATGGTGGCAGCACTGCGCGTTATAAACGATCAAACTAGAAATACCGAAGGTGATTGCAACACGCCGAGTGGCGTTGTTTCGAATCAGTAAAATCTTTTTACAGTCCTTTTAGCTTCAATTTAGTGGCGGCGAGCGACGCGACGCGGCGAGATGCCGGCACAAAGAGGCGCGAGTCCGCCAAATTATTATGATAGGTCGCCACCGGATTCGGCGGCGCGTTTGATCTGCCGTCATTTAGCGCGATGTGCCGCGCGCTCACCGAAGAGCCAAGGCCCGGCCGACGAAGGAGTCGGGGCGCGCGCGATAAACTAGCTAATGATCGCCCTTTTTCACATACGCAGAAACCTACTTTAACCGCCCGGCATTCCTAGTTTGACGGCGTTAATCATCCTCGCGCCCGTTCTTTCTTATTGGCGGCTCACCTGTTGAGGATACGCAAACTTGACTTATGACTCAATAGAGGCAGGATGAGTCATTCGCGATGGGCGAAAATCAAAGGTTTATCAGAGCCAAACAGAATTTTGAGAGAGTCATTGGGAGGGGACTGGTCTTTATAGGATATTTCTGTGGTTTTGAGGAAAAACCAGTTAAGTCACATTTTTGAGAAATTTGGTTAAGAGCGGAAATTGATATATTTTTATGTATATTTTCATTTGGGAACGTCGAAATGTTATTATCTGAT
>JABFPB010006787.1:0-11661 GCA_022817645.1 Ceratoteleas bidentatus | reverse complement strand
TGAGGCGCTGGAGCAGCGCCACTGTATTCCTGGGATAACACTCGAGGCGTTATCCCAGCAACATTTTTTTTTCAGTGCGAGTAAAATGACGAAGTATTGCTTTTCATCGGAACCATTTCAAACGCCCTTCATTAATTCAAAGCAGAGACTTGCGTAAAATAACTGCTCGATTTTTTAACCATATTAAACAAGTTATCGCTATTGTCTTCATTTCGGAAAATATTTCCGCGAGCTATAACGTCACCTACAAGTTCACTTATTTGATTTGTAATAAATTCGAGCACTGTCTAGAGTTATGATAAATTGATTTTGAAGTAGAACGACTTGATTTTCATATTCAGCGTAACACATATAAAACGGTTCTGAACCTCATTTTTGTGCTCATTTATTTTCCTGTGTCGCCGTCATTGATCGGTTCCTGACGATCGAAGGAAAATGTCTCAAATGTTTACATTATCAGCCGCTTTCGGTCTCCGGATGTTTTTATTATATCTCCGCCCATGTCTGTTTTAACTTCGATAAAAACGAAAATGTAATTTATTGGGGAGACACGACAATCTGTGTTTCCCTAGCAGCAAACAAAGAAACGGGGTTTCAAGAAACCGTCGTGAGTAGCTTCAGGCTACGGGTGGTCGGTCATATATAAACGCTGCAAAAAACATGAGCAAGTCTTTTTCTCTGTTCGCCAACGGCGCAAAGTGAAAATACCTTTGGGACTTATGAGCGTTCTACACTCGTAAGGCATATAAGGAGCATATACTACGCGTAAATTATAAAACGATCGAGAATGGACAGAGCTATATGAAAATAAGCTTAGATTCAAGCTTTCCACTTGACCTTTTTTACTATATTCGACTTCGCACGCATAGCATAAAGAGAAATATGTGAACATTTTTCGGTTACCTTGGGAAGTGAATGAAAATTTGATATTGCATTACTTTCATTTAATTTAAATTCTTCGAAAATAATTATATTGTACACTAAATGATGTGCAACATCGCCATCGAAGCTGCGAGCATTTTTGTAATTGTTAGATAATGTAATAATATAAGTTAAATTATTATTTTTCACCCTCCACTGTAAGAATTTCATCCAATTCTGCCTACATTCGTAATTCTGTTTTGGAAATTATAGTATCAAAGTGATATTTGATTGTGCTTTAAAAACGGTATTAATTCACGACTTATTGTTTCGAAGTTTAATTAAATTTTGTAAAGTGAAATAATTTTAAATTTCATTTTACAAAATTATTTGCAGAGAAGTTTTAGTATGGTAACAACGTGTACCATTAATAGTGTGTTAATAACACTGCGTGATCAATAAACAACGAATCTCGTGCATAATTTAGCTAGTTATGTATATACACTGTGTGATACAGTAATGTATCATACAGTGAGGTAGTTAAATAAAGAGATCATAATCGAACCGAATTTTCATTTATATCAGATTTATGATTGTACTCCTTTATTATATTCTCTTCGCTCACTGGATTGTATCCAGACTAAAAGTCTAAATACAATTCTAGAACAAATCTGGATAACAGTCTGACAAACGTTAATGTACAGAATACATCCAGACTGTTCCCAGACTAAAAACTTGTTGTAATCTGGAAACAGTCAGGTCTGGCAACAGCGAGGCCAGACCGAATTCAGATTCATTTTTCCCTCGCTTAACGTATATTCGCTTTCCCACCTTTCTTGTCTCAGCTCACATCCCAGTCACACCTATTCATATCGTAACATTTTCCTTACTACAGCTTATAACACGCTCTTGCAAAGCTATACGTTCACTTTTTCCTGACCCGAACCTACAGTCTTCATCATAGGCCAGCCAACAATATCTCCATACCACGTTATAATTTAAATTCCTCAACCTCCAACTCCGATCATGACCGCTATCCCTACAATCTGTCGAAAAATATGTCCGGGATAAAAGTTGGCTGCTATCAGCATGAATCTTCGGTTTTTCAGACGCTCGAGCTAAAAAGTCAGAAGTGATTCTTAACGCCGGATTTGTATCGGTGCTTATATTCACGAAGGCGCGTCGCTGGCAGGAAATGTTTGTCGCGATAGCTCGGGATTTATGTTGGTTTGAGTTGTTTGCGAAGACAGTTAAGGCAGAAGTTGTCTGTTCCATTCTTTCAGCTCGCGCGCAACTTGATTTTCAAAACTTAGTTTACGCAGTGTTACTTTACGCGCATGGAAGAAGGTCGGATGCGCGCACACAGACATTCACAAACTACCGATGAGATGCGCATAATAAATATTAATAAACCGGTCGATAACCCCGACTGTGCCCGGGGATAAAATGCGGCGCGTGTTGCAAAGCGCGCCACGGTCGCATATGCAAAGAGTTTTCATTTTGTACTGCGCGTGCGCCTCGGATTCAGATGCGACAAACGTCATAACGCGACTTTGCGCGGTATTGAGGATATTTGGCGTTTCTGTTCGTGAGGCGCAACGTGCTGCATTCTTTCGCGCATTAGAGATCCAGTCAAACGAACACCCGAAGTGGCCTATGTGGCTGAAATCAAATCGATTCTTGTCCCGTACATTTCTTCGACAGAAAAATTTCAGTAGTAACGTAAAAAATAGGTTACGTTTAAAAAACGTAACCTATTTATTACGTTTAAAAAATAGGTTACGTTTATGAACAAAATAATTTGCTTAACTGCTTAGAGGGTGTAAGGAAAAATGAGAGGTCATTACTTATCGTTCTATAGAAATAGTTACAATGTTCTCCGATTTAATAGAATAATTAATGGATAAATTGATAGGAAGCAACTTTCCAGCGAGATAGATTGATGCCAAAGCGGCGTGGCGTTATAATAACAGCGTTGATTAATTTTAAGGCACGCTGAATTAATAAGTGTACCGTCGGTTCCAAGTTTCGGAATGTTGCGTGTCATGTCGGGTCGTCGAACGGGTGCAGAATTGTTTCATTTTTCGTCAAAGCATTAGTAAACCAATCCAGAAACAATATTATTTTGCGTAAAAATATTGTGAAAATCATATTTTTCGAGTTTTCGATTACGTGCGTGCGAATACCGAATTGTTCGAGCAGTACTTTCTATCTCGCTTTGTGCAGTACGCATATGCAATTTCTTTCATTGTTTGAAACGTTAAATTCCGTCAGTTAACGGTTCAATTTTATTAATATTTCCTTTCGACAAAGAAATTATGGCTCCGGCGGATTTCTTTGTCGGTGAACATCGGAACAAAAAATTAAGAGTCCAAAGAATCGATAAACCAACGGCCGCAATACCATCTAATTTGCATTTTTGCACTAAAAGCTCTGTTGCGGTGAATGAAAAATATGCACTGAATCTTATGGAGGAGAAATAAATAAATCCGGTTTGGTTAAATACATAAAGTGTTAGTTATTGAAATGCAAATTTGAAATTTAAAACATTTAGAGAAATGTAGGAGAGAGTCGGGTATGGTGGGCCGCCTAAGGAAAATCACTTCTATTATTACTATAAGTTCAATATTTAACATTAATATCGATTTCGTGTGATAATTATTTATTTACAACTGGGTGTATTTTCAAACCTAACTATTATTATTTTAATGATAAAGCAAGCGTTTCTAAAATATGTGCAAAAGGCCCACATTACCCAACGGTGCAGGTAAGTTGGGCCGTCTATTTGAAAGCATTGAGTATTCTAACCAATACGTACATAAGAATTTTACGTAAATGCGACAAAATAAAAAAGGGCGGTAAAATACATTGTTTGTGTCAATTCATGAAAAAGTAGAACCTTTCAGACTATTGTATTTGCAATAAAAATTTTGAATTTTAAATACTCTTTCGTAATGTGTGGCCCAACTTACCAGACGTGACATTTTTTTGTATAATTGATATTTTTTAATAAATGTAAGTTAAAAATATCCAAAAAATAAGTTCTCCATACTAACAAAAAAAAATTCAACATTCGATATAAGTTGATGTTATCATATGTTAACCCATCTGAGTATTATATTTGTTCAATTATCAATCATGGAAAGTTATAAGGATAGTTGTGAAATTTGGCTCTGTAACAAATTTGGCTCTATATTGTTAATTTAAAGCGATTTTGATATGGTTATATATTAAATTGTTTATTCATTTATTAATTCATACATTAATTTCAAATTTGCATTTCAATATATATTAAATGAAATTGTTTTTAATACGCTATTGATAGGGTAACAAATTTTAACGGTAAAGTGTGTTATTCGTTTAAATTAGAGGGTGGCCCAACATAGCAAGCGGCCCAAGTTACCCGACTCTCCCCTATTTATAGAAAAGTAGCAAAAAGATTAATTATCTAATTTCTTGTTTTGTATTACTTTTGTATATTGTATATTGGTAAAATTTAATACAAGTAAAACTAACACATTGAAAACAACCCATTTAAAATACATACATTTTACGCCATATATCATCGAAATTTTACACCACTGCTTCACAGTATATGCGGTGCAATTTTACACATTTTGTGTAATGTTACGAAACTTGTGTGATCGTACAAAACGCCACTACCCATGTTGAAATATCCGACGTCTATCCGACACTGACCAACGATCCAGGGTCGGAGTGGTACCATTAAGGAAGTGTCTCAAGCGAGGAGCAAGTTAGAATCGGCGGTTTGGCGCGAAAGCGATGTTTCGTTAATTAAACAACAAGTAGTGGTGAGATGTTGATTTACTGACCGGATCGCGATTCTATGTGAAAATTCGCGTGTTTTGAACTAACTGTCGACTTTTTCCGGTAACAAATGTTCAAGAATAGTAATTATGCATTTTTGAGGTGACATGTAACCTCGAATAAAAACGCGTAATCACTATTCATGAACATTTGGTATAGAAAAGAGTCGACAGTTAGTTCAGAACACGCGGATTTTCATATAGAATAGCCATACGTCCCCTTAAGCGACGTAGGAACAGAGTTCAAATGTGACAATGACTTCTGCCGTGACCGGTTGTTCGAGAGTTGTACGAGATACCACTGCAGTGATTTCTCTGAGGTCTGGATCGACACTGGATTCCGGACCGCCGTTGGAATCTGGTTCTGGGCCGGTCTCGGATTTCGGATTCCGGGACCAGACCGACATCAAAATACATGGGAACTGGGTACACTGTCTATTTGCCTGATTCAGAACAACGGAGGTCGATTTTTTAGTTCCCGCATACCATTTCCACGCGTGGCAAGTATTTCCGCAAAATGAAAATAGAATTTCCACTTGCAGGATACCATTACATTTTACATTGTACACTCGCTCAATTACAAAGCTAAACTACGTTACAAAACTAATTTACTACTGGAGAGATAAAAAATGTCTTTGAAATTAATGTGAGTTATACATATTTACATATTTAATTTCACAGTTGTTGAAATGCTAACTGTGTAAAAATAGCCACATGTACTTCAGCGGCTTCAGCGCTGACTTCAGCGACGCCACCGGATTCCGCTAGTCTCAACATTACACTACTAATCGTTGACATTTTGTAGCTATCGACTATAGGTATAAATTAACAGTCTGCTTTTAGTACAGAAGTACGTATTGAGAACAGATGTATTGAGATTGATTCAAAATATCCGAGAGGTATGATTATAATTAGAAGTTTCCAAACTTCAACTGCAAAGTGAATTCACGAACATTAATAAAGTTATAAATATGCTAATGTTAAGTACGATTATGTGTACGGAATATTAATTCCGAGATAACGATTTAATGACTCGATTTAGTCAAATAATAAAAGTTTCCCGATTAAAAAACAGCAGTAGCTTGAGCAATACATAATTAGAATAATGTTTAACATTTGTTTCCACAAATTAGTGAGTAAAATAAATATAACCACAAAAATTGTTATTACGTGTTTGAAATTGATGAGCATTAAGATGTGAATATAATACAGCTAAATCAGTAATAGATCGAGTTCTGATTAAGCTGGAATCAGCCCTCGTTCAAGAGTCCAATTAGGGATCGAACAAAGTCAAATTCGATATAGTTCGGGTTAAATTAATACTCCCGCTGAAATTATGAGATCCTACTTTTCTTATAACGTTCTTCAATCCGATCGTGTCATGAATGCACAGGAAATCTGGCTCGGCAAAGTAAACAATTTAATCATACGCTTCGATAGTTGATTTTCCGAGTTTCCATCTGTTCTCCGTTAGATTAATTATGACTTATGCGTACGATTAGTTAGCGCTTAATAAAATGCACAATTGATATTCAAAATGCAAAGGTAATGTTATACACGTGTGTCTAGTGTGATTAGGTTTGACAGTAAATAATCAATCTAGTCAACGTGTAATCAATAATTTAATTATAAATATTTATCCAAAATGATTACAACGCTGCCGCGTGTATGAGTGATACCGTGGCGGATATGGCAGATTCTAATAATTCCCATCAACGTAACATTGATTACACAAATAATTATATATTGAAGTACATGTACTAATCCGCGATAGAACGTAGCGCGGTAATCCATCCGACTTTTCATTGCAAAACTCGAATCCATTACTACGTTGTATCGTCAGCGCGTTATATTTCGCCACTGCACCAACAAGTTAATTAAGTTTGCACAGAAACAAATCATCGCGAGTCTTTATTTATTTTCTCTCGCTAATTACCACAAAAGAACAGCTGATTTAATTTCATAAACGATTTTAAATAATAAATAAACCTGCACTCGTGCTTTTTGCATCTTGTTGGCGTATCTACTTGAGCGCAATCTACAAATTGGCGATCACGTTAATTAAACCAAGCAATTTAATTAATTTCGATGAAATTGTTTTTGATTAGAAAGTAGTACCCGATCGACGCAGTTCGCGTTCTCAACGGAAATGAGAACCATGATTCGCTCGGTGCCGCTATAATCATAAAATGAAACGTCATTTAAATGGATTTAACGAGCGTTCAATAACTGACACAAATCACAAAAAACGTGAACACGCGAATTCATGACGTTATTAGATTGAAGCACGTTGCAAATCTTGCTAATCAATTCATTAGTGCGTTATTCATAGGTGAACAAGGATTTTTGCGTATCGTCAAATATTTTCAGTTTACTGATGTTTCTCTTTCAGTACTTAAACAATTCTGTACACACGCCTAATGTCAATAAGGAAGTATCTTTGCATTAATATACTAATTAATGTAAATCCACAAAACTGGAAAATGTCCAATGAGCGTTTGAGATATCGCATGTTCAACTTGTATAAATATGGAAATATGAATGAGTTTTGTTTTTAACATAGTTTCTTCATAAGAATACATCGGATTACAATTGATTAACGAATGTGTGTAACAGCATTTTAATGGATGGATAAGCTATTTATTGTAGCTCCGATGTATTCTAAAACCGAGTTTGACTTTTCCTTTGTAACCTAGCACGACGAACTTGGTTCAATAGCTGGCAGATGCGCACTGAACATATATTATAAGATCATTAATGCGATACCAAAGCGAATAAACGACCGCCCTAGTACAACGTTTGATCAAAGCCGTCCTGGAGAATTGACTATTTTGCACACTCTGAGAATCGTCTAATATTACCACACGGAGTCAGCATTGATCAACAGAGCCTTTGAGGTGTTACTTTAATTTGTAGCCGCGGCACATTTTCGGAATGGTTGGCAATTTTGATCTGGGTGAACGTTGATTCCATTTTGAGTTTGCTCGATTATCTAGCTGGAGTCTAGGTAACATGTGTTAATAATTTATTTGTTAGAACAATTAATTCATATTAGCTACCTTTTTCCCTAGTCAATCAGAAATTTGTAACGTATGGCAAACAGTTTGGAAATGTTTAATTTATAAATTATTATATGAATTAGTTAATATGTATATGTATGTATGTAGCCAGAGTCCAGCCAGTACTGGCACAGTACTGAGAACTCTGGCACTCTGGCGTGGCGTTATCATTCCAGTACTGCCTCAGTACTGGCAATTTTGTTCTCTGGCAAGTTCCCCATGGGTAATTACGTTAAAATAGTAAAAAACATTAATTTTGACAATTAATTTTACTAGAGATAGTTAAATATTTTAAAATTTATATTGTATAAAACTATGGCTTGTATGCAATCATAATAAAAAATCTGTAAACGTTAGAATTTAAAGTTTACTTGTAATACTCTTAAGTTCTCCTCGTATACATTTCATTACAATAGCTTTATAATTCATAGCGAATTTATGTTATAATATGGGGATAGAATTGATTTCACACAATAGCAAACACTAATTGAAATTGACTGAAGTGTACACGAAAATATCCATTGTTTAATATATTCGAGTTAACGGCACTATAATCTCTTAGCAAGGGACACGTATATGTAACCGTAAAATGTCTCCTGAATTCAATGTTTATCGACCCTGTTTCTGGTGACAATTTGAAAGATTAAATTGCTTGCTTGCATTATAATGACATTTATAGTCAGTTTAGTGGCAATTTCATTCCCATAATCCGTTTTTTGCGCGCATAATGTCGGCAATTGCACGCGAGCGCTTAGTTTAATTTGATCGGTCTGGATGCTTCGTTTCTTCTCACGAATTCGTGCATTGACTCTTTTAAACGACCACACAAGGGCTAGATGTCCGCAGCTTACTTCTCAGTAACTAAATGGAACATGGCATGTGGTTATTGTCGTTATTTAACTTTAATCTCTGATAACAAATATGGAATAAAGTCAGGCAAACAAAATGTTCATGTAATGAGTTGATAAGCATGATTGCTGATTTTATATCTTTAACTTGCAATTTGATTTTCACTTTGTTTTAAAATAATAAGCTATTGTTTAAATTCATATTCTAGCTGCATATTTTAAAAACAGGCCAGCACTAAAAATAACCTTCGAAACAATGTATTATGTAAATTATTTTCGTTTAAAAATTATTATTTCCATTTGAGTTTCAACCACGATATTTCAATTTCTTCTGTGCAAACATAGTACAACATCCACAGGTTTAATGAATGTCATAAACACATTGCCTCAAGTTGTTTATACACACACGGATTCCCTCCCAAACTTTTAATGAAAAAAGTTACATTTTCCCTCCAAAATTCTATTGTATATTTAATAATCAAAAGACACGGGGTAAAGTTATTCGTTGCATTAATTTTTTAACTCGAGAACGGCGATGCAAATGCTGGAGCAGACATTGCATCGTTAAGCGTAAAAATGTTCGTAATTCGACACTTTTGGGAACGCTAATGCGTCGAATGGAAGACAATTACGTCCTGGAATTATATTCCATAGAAGTGAAAATCCAATAGCAACGTAAATAGTAATCGCTAAATGTCGAAATAATAATGTGACTCGACGGTGTCGCAAGTGAGGTTGCTTCCTTTTTTTCGGCGTTACACTCGCCCACCATTTGTTCTTCTTCCATCGATAAATCGGCTCCGTGCACGAAGGAACTAACGAGCGCCTTTTGTGCTGCTCAAAAAGTCGTCACGGAAGTAATTAAATAAATACAGCCGTTAAAGTTGCCCGTAGATGCGTTCCTATTTACTCTGGTATATTGTTCGCGTTGTTTCGGCACTCGGGAGATTTATTTTCAATTTTATTTTTTAGTTCAGCGACAAAAAGTTTTTAATCACGCGCTGTTCAACTTTCATTATTTTACACTCCATTGTTTTTAATCGGATATCATAAATACGCGCAAGCAATGAAATAAATAGTATCGCTTTCCCCTTCCCAAATTACTTTCACATGACTTCGTCTACATTTCATCGTGTCGGTGAAATATCAATTTACAAGGCCTAAATGCGAGCCAACTCCAAAGAATCCCTCGTCCTTTTTCCTTGGAACAGTTTAATGCCGATTCTTATTGAGCATAAGAAGTGACAAATATTCGAACCTATTAAAATACACGATGGGATAATGTAAATCAACTTTTTGTTCTGAGACCATCATCTCCAAGTGGGTATAACAAAGTATATTCCTTATTTAATGCCTTCATTAATCCCAGCGCGGCAGAAGTTGCGTTAAGATTTGTATTATTATGTTTCCCCGGTGTGACAAGATTCCCACTCGTGCACTTGTACGATTTTAATGCAACTTCACAAACGTATTAAGGATACAGCAGAATTATAATCACTTGCTCGCCATCACGAACGTCTTGACCTCGGGACAGACGAGAATCATCGTCACGGCTTTATTGCGCTTCCACATTTAATTAAAATATTTGAAATCCCTATGTCGAATACCATAACTGTTCACTACAATTTTCTGAAACAAGGATACGGCTGCAAGATTCCATTTTACTACTTCTGAAAAAATTTCAATTCATACTTCGAATTTAAAAGATGTTTGAATTTCGTCATATTTAACTGTATTAAAGTATCGGAACACTTTGTTATGAGCTCATCGTGTTACGTATCAACGTTGCTTTAGAATTACATTCGTTATATGGTAAAGAAACACTAAAATTCGCTTTTCTTTATGAGATCAGATTTTAATCACTCGTAAAACTGAGTTTTGAGTAAAATCAGACAATTTTTTACTTGGGAAGTACATCCAATTACACCACGATAACTAGATTTCCGTCAAATATGATCAAAATCTTATCAAACTTTTTTCCAGCCAGGGAAATGATTAATGAACAAATCTGGTTGCCTCAATCCCTTCCGTTCTACTAATCGAACGAAAGCGACCTGCGTTTTTGATTGGCACATCTAGGTGGAAACCGATTGCCATGTACGCGCGAATTTCCTCACACAGCGAACGATACCTCCGATATGGGCCGCTTAGAGACGTGTAACTCGAAAGAATGTTATTCTACTCCGGCGATATTACGCAGCGAGTAAAGCATGGCTCGTGGCATAATATTTTCATAAAGTCAAAACGCTCACAATAATGTTTGCTCTACTGTTTGCGTGCTCATGTATTATTTTATTTGAAAGTGTAATGTTGCATGGTTGTAAATAATACGCAATCATAAATACAAACTTTGTCCGCGAAAGTCAATATTTACCTGAAACTTTCGACAGTATCGACGTTGTTGGATGGCAATAACGCACGTAGACCGGCGATGTTGTGTAATTTTGCGCGATAGACAAAGAAGCCGAGCTCCAGATTTGATATTGGAAATCATCAGATTAAGGTATTTCTACCCCTAGCCCTGATAGAACAAGATGTATATTATACATATATTAGATGGACATTCATACATACAGTAGATATATACATATAATATACGTATATTATACATATATTAGATATATATCAAATTGATGTTCTATATGGGAGCGGACGCGCCGGGACTGTGTACGGTCCCGACGCGGTCCCGTAGGTGTAGAAATTCTAATTGCAATGTATTACAAAAGTTACACGTTTGTACAAAAGTTTCTTGAAATTTAACTTTAAATTTAATGAAAAATTACTAAACTTTTTTTTTATTTTGTTCCAAAAAGAAAAAATACTTTTGGGATCTAATAAAAAATATGAAATTTAGGAAATATATTCAGAAAATTCGTCGAAAAATTGGGAATTTTCCCAAATGTATTTACAAGAAACAAGTCAAAAATACAAATTAAAAAAAATGTTTTCCGTCAAAATTAAGCTTTCTCACAAGACGGTTCTGGAACCCACCCGAGACGAAATTTTCAGCCTCTTTTCAGCCTCGAACTGGAGGCTGGAAAGAGGGCGAATCGAGATTAAAAGGAG
>JABFPB010006786.1:0-11652 GCA_022817645.1 Ceratoteleas bidentatus | reverse complement strand
TTAATTACTTTTGTTATAAGTGATATTTAAGAGAAATTGTTTCCGAATATTGTTTATGTTTATAAATGCTACCAAAATACCAAATTTGAATGAAAACGCATGACTTGAAAAAATTGATGGTGCACTACACGAATTTTGACTCATATGTTTTGTTTTATTAGATGCGTTCTTGTTCTCATCCAGAAATCGCCAAGCATTTGCCGACGCACTACGTCGTGCCGGGATTGCACGACGATGGCCCAGAGTCGTAATGTAATGCCGATGGTCGGATGCCGGTTTAACTTTCCCGGCACGGAACCGTACATTTCTGCGTGGGTTGGTGGAACCAATGCATGTGCGCATTATATGTTTTGTTCACGTCATTTGGTTCGGATAACCAAATTCTTTTGCTGACTGTATACCAAAAAGGTAATCTTAGGTAACAAATAAGAAATTTTATTTGACATATTGTACAGCATTGCATATAATTTTATTTTTTGTGGTAAAGAAATAAAAGTTGGAGTTAGATTAGTGAACGGCACAGTAGTGGAGTATTTTGAATCAGAATTCATAATGAGTTAGAAGTCAGGTAGATGAATATCCGGTAACGACGTAGCCAATTATAATATTCGTGTCAGACATTGTGAAACATGGTAATTTTAATACTTAACCCCTTCGCTACCTCAGACGTGTATACTCACCCATCTAAAATATATTAGCATCGTGTAAATTTTGAACAAGTGTGTTTACACGTCCGCAGTAACGAAAGGGTTAATACGGCGTGCAAATAATAATTTTATTGTTGTCTGATAATATTTGATGAAACGGAGTTAAGCAATGTAACACTAATTAATCAATTTGTTTCATTAATTAAAAGTGTATGTATTAAACATAATTTATTCTTTAATAAATAGTCGAAGTTCATAATAGAACTCAGCAATCGAATATTTAGTCGTTTTAATTGTAGTATATTTTAATACCACCGTGACCGGACGGATTAATTAATTAATACAAAACGTGCAAAAAAGCATGTAATTTGCGAATACACGTAGTACCATTAAGTGTATACACTCTGTGAGTAGAACTTACGCATCAACCACTTATATGTGTCAAAATACATGACATTTTTTATATTTACTATCGGAATCATGTACTTACCAGTGCAAATGCTTTCGCTCTTCAGGATGAAAATCCGTGAATTGTCACTTTGTATCTGGTCCCCGCGAGTTTATCAAATGGAATGAGTAAATAATGTCCGTACTCGAAATTTGAAGTGTATTGAATAGTATATTTTCTTTCAAAACGACTCGAGCATTGAACTTTTGTTTTGACTTTTGTCCAGTTAGAATTGCCATTCAGCCCACTGTGTGATGCAATTGAGTTCAAGCCCAAAAAACAATAGAATTTATTCAAATTTAGTTCACGTAAAATGATATACCTAGCACTCGCATTTATATGCCTAGCACAGGTATATTTTATTATTAATAGAACGTTCACGTACCTTAAAATACCTACCCCAGGTATATTTATGCCTGGCGCAAGTTTATGTAGGGTTAATATCGAGATATTTACCTCTTGTTTCGAACATTCGCACTCTGACTTACCATTATTATTATCCAAGCCTTTTTTCCGCGTACAGTGCTTTGTGCGTATGTATATACAGAGTGTACCAAAAGTTCCGGGACGATCAAACAATATTTTTGTGACAAAAAGTCTTTTGTCATACAAAATGTTTTGATCGTCCCTGAACTTGGTACACCCTGTATATTTATTCTTGTAACAACTATTGCAATATACAATTTCGCATAAAAGTTGCGTCAAAATAGCTATGCAATAAACTTTAGGTACACAGTTTATAGGTAATTTATTGCAATAGAGGAATTATTTTCATTCTAAATAAATAAAAAAAATTAATTTAAACGTTTAAGATTGTACAACAAGAACGAAATTTCTATACTGATCTAAAGAACAAAGCTTTTATTATTTGGGGATCATCTTTCAGTTACTAAAGAGTTGTGTTTACGATGTTTGAACATATTCATGACCTGTCTGTTCAGTTTTTTGACGTTTTTTATGATAGTTTATTTGGGAGTGTTGTAAAGATTATTTGAAAAGTTAAGAAGAAGGCTGTGAAATCGAATGACATACAGTTTAAAAGAAAGTTTACACATTTTTCCACCGCGTTTAATGTTGAAACAAATCAAGTAATGAAATAATATTGTTCCATTTTTCAAATTATTTAAATAAATGTAATCAGTTCCAGAATTTGCAAACACCTAAAATATTGCCGCATTCTAAGTCAGAAAAAGACTGCTTAAGCATATCATTAAAATCGTTTATCCAACAGTTTCAAACTTTATCCAAATTGTCATTTTCATAACGTGTTAGAGTGATTCTGAATCATTCGGTTAGTTCCAGGGATGCGATATTCGGACAATATGTTCGAGCCTTTTTTTATAGCATCGTTGAAAATAAATAAGAGCACGGCTCGTCCACGTCTGGTGACACTAAATTTTCCAAAAACGATGCCAAGGCCCCCAGCGGACCTTTGTATTGCGGACTTTCAATTTTATTACTTCGGACAATTGAGAGACGTCAACTTGCCACGGGAGCCTAGTGGTTCAGCTCCATTTTTTCCGTTTTTTCTCAATAGACCGGTCGTCGCGCGCACGGGTTATAAAGATATAAATTTCGAACTCTGGGCGTCTTTCTTCTGCTTTCAGTAGGCATATTTTGAACGAGAAGAGAAAAATTTGTGGAGTCAATGATTCCAGTCGTAAAGCTAGCAGTATGGCTTTTTTTGACACCGGAATGTCTTGGCTCCGGGATTATTTCGTCTTTTTTGATTCCAGTCGTAAATCTAATAGGTTTTCATGTCCACGAAATCGGATTTACAGCACATTTTTAGTTTAACAAAAAAGGCTGAGAAAATGTGTCTTAACGGGGAAACAAATTTTTGTAACCGGGTATCGGGTCGTAAATTAAAAAAACCGATCGAGGTTTAACTGGCATCCAATTAATGTGGCGTCATAATGAACACTCCGGGCACCCTCTGCCAGATTCCCTCAGGTACCAACGGCGAAAGCAAAGCCAGGGAAAATGCATCATAATTGATAAATATACGGGTGTGTCAGTTGCGCCGTGAAATTTTTCATCTATCTATGAGGCTTATTACGGCAGCATCTGGCCAGCATCGCGAGAATGAACTGGCCACTTCCGGTCTTTGTATCGAATTTTAATCAACACGAAAGTGCCGACAAAAGAACCCATTTTGTTATTCCGTGATAAGTATTTTTTTCAACACCAAACAAGGGTACTTAAAGTAATGAAAAAAGGATGTTTTTTATACAAAAATGTGATTACGTAAACGATTACGAATTGTTCAGACTACAATTTAAATATTGCAATTCTAAAGTTTTTTTTATTTATTGGTAATTCATTTTGGCAGTTTTTATTTCGCCAATAAGAAAATATAGGAAAATATTAAACTTCTTTAAACTTTAAAATGAAAGTAAGTAAAAAGCTTAGATGAGATAAAATGAAGCAAAATTACTTACCGTCAATAACTCAGTTAATCGATGGTACAGAAGACCCTTCGAACAAATGTCGCCACCTAGATGACATTTACGGAAACTACTTTATCGACTGTCAACTTCAATACTGTCACAATCATTACCGACTCATTGGAAGAAAAGCTAACACTGTGTAAATAAAACAAAAAATAAATATGTATTCAAAAACATGATTTATAGTAAACATTTTTTCAAATTGAAACAACTTCAGGTTTTACAATTAAAATTAACAAATATGCAGTATAAACAGAAAAATTATAGGGAAATTTCAAATGGATTTTTGACGAATGTTTCTGAATTATCGAACATTGTCTAAAATTATTGAAAATTTCAGCTTGACAAAAGTAGCATTGATTTTACCTATAAAATAAATTCTGGACTCGCAGAAAAACTTTTATTTCAATTTTCGTTTGAATCTCAATAAAAATCGTCACACCTATGTACAACTTCGACGTATCTTACATACAAAACAACCATTACTTGATCAACGGATTTCGACCGCAGTACATTACATTACATACAAACAATATTCATTATCCTACAATTGGCATATCGTGTTCGTATTCGTAGAATTACATTATCAATCCAATAATTCTCGCACAATCGCACCCTAACAATGTGTCACATGCAAGCTGTCGTCCACGTTCAGCATGTAGAAAATTGTTATGCGAAATTTTCGAATGAAATTTTGTCAATGATAATCATTGACAAAATTTTGTCAATAATAATCAACCCTTTGAAAAAATCTAAGATTTGACTGATTATGATAAAAAAATAACAAATAATGCGTTTGTATTAAATGTTCCCGTAATAAATGCTGAAAACAGCTAAATTATACTCTAAGAAAGACCCTTTAACCGAAATGCGTTCCTTTTTAGATTAAAACGGATTTCACATTAATATATCTCCAAAAGGATCCCTTTTACCGCAAAAGGGAAAATTTGTTGCGTAAACAATATCGTTTTGCAGTAAATTTATCCTTTATTAGATAAATAATCATTAAAAGAAACAAATTTAAACGATTATCGTTTTACCATTAATAAATACTTTTTTAGAGTGTAGCTATTTTTATGCGATTTTTGAAATATATGATTTACCAAATTAATCCAAATACTGAGATTCTATTTATACTATCGCATTACTTGTTATGTGAACAATGCACGAAATTTGATAAGCGTGGGTGAAATCGTGAAATTATGGTCAATTTTGGCGCTTCGAAACTTAGATTGAAAATACATCTGTGTCGCGTATATCGAATTCTTGTTCTAAGTATAGAACAGACAACTTAAAGAGTTTATTTCAATTAAACATACATTATTTTCCCCGACAGCATTTTGGCACACAAGACTTTTAACTGAATGCAGATTTTAAAAAAATAACTCAAAGGGTTCAAACAATAACGGTTTTATGTGGCTTTAAAAGTCTTATTAAAGTTTTAACGCGAAAATCTCTTTTACGAATGAAAAATTTTTTTATTCACTGAAAGAAATAATTTTTACAACTGCGCTTTAAATGTGTAAAACGAACGATGGCGAATAATAAAACTGCATTAAGTGAATAATTTTTATAAATTTGAATAAAAATCAATTTTATTTAACAAGTTTCAGAAAGAAAGCCGACGCGATCTGTGGGTTAATTGGTACTGATTCCTGATTCGAATACAAGTGCCATACAAATAGAAAATTGAAACCGTGTTTGACGAGGTAATTGGAAAACGCGGAATTGGGGTGTGATTAAAATTATTTTTTGCCGCAGGAATTGACTCATATATCTAACGACCTCCAACGAGCAATTATCCACCGAAAACCATTAACAATGTTCTATTTTGCCATTAAACAGACCAAAAGTTATACTCTCCACAAACATTGTCATTTCTGTGAAAAACGGTCTCGATCGACGTCCGACCGTAATTAATCAATACGATTGGACGATAAAACGATATCACGAGGAAATATCGTCCTGAATGTCCGAAAGTGAGCCTTCCCTCTGTTTAGTTAGCTCGGCGGAATCACATTTCCATTTAAAATCGGGATAACATAAAAACTCCTTCCGTACGAGATAACGTATGTAATTACAGTGTATCTGTGTCGAGACGTATCTTAATATAAATCAAGTTTTTCTCCTGCATACGGAATCGATAAAGCGAGTAGGCGGAGGAGCGCAAATTCTTTCGAACGATTGCTGTACATTTCGGACTTTAACGAGCTGTCAGGTAGTGTGTAATTCTTCGCACGTCACATCGATATCACGTATATACAACACTCGTAATTGAACATCGCTCCACGACGTTCTGATTATCATTTCATTCTCCCCGCACAATTAACAGTCTATTGTACGATCATTAATTAACTAAATGATACGTTATTACAATTAGAAACCTATTTACAGTCGATCCAACAAGTCTTATGATTATAAATATACAGAATTTGAGAACAATAAATAATATAGTTGAGAGTTGTCACAATATGAAAATTCTTTAAATGTGTGCAAGTTTTTTCGAAAGTCATTTTTCCAAAATAGAATATGCGATCAATTTTCGAAAAAATGTTTCTTGTTTCAACGAGTTACGACTATGGTTTTATTTACGGATTTTTTTTCTGGATTTGCGATTATCGAAAACATTATTATTATTCACAACATGAAATAAAAGATTAAAAAAAACTAACTCCAAAGATTAGAGAAATCTTGAAATAAATATATAAGATTCTTTAAAAAAATTGTTTAATTTTTATTTAACTAAATTTTTAACATATGATATTCCACTTTGTGACATCCCCAGAATGGTTTTTCTGTACAAACGCATTAAGAATCTTTCACATTTCGCAACGATGACACACTCATTCGCAAAACGCCGCGATAAATTTGTCGCAAACAAACGTATTTCGAAGTCACGCAAGGGCTCGCGATTAAAGGAGCCGTTTGGTCGTTGCAACGTGGTTATATATATAAAATATTGCTATTCTTCGTGGGACAGCAATTACACGCGCGGTTCAATCGGGACAAGAAAAAAAGGAGAAAGCCAAATGTCGAGGTTGCGCACAATTGCGAGGGAGACGGCTGTACGCGTGTGCGCGAGGTTTTAATGAACTAATCAGACCATTTTGCTGCGCGGAAAATAATCGCAGGGAAACGGCGCGGAAATTCGAGCTGTTCGGGTTTTAGTTACTTGGGCTATTGTTGGGCGGGAGCCGCTGATGGAAAAAGTTACGGGAATTAATCTCGTGAAATTTGAATTTTAGAAGAAGTTACATTAGAGGAACAGTGCTTTTCGAAGGAGAAAGTTGTTTTCGTTTAATTTTGTTTGGAGAGACGAATTTGTCTTTGAGCGAAGTTCGTCGGGCAATTTTGACCGGACGTAGTGCAAATTAAAAAATGAGGGCAGATTTTACGATTCAGTGATTACTTTGTTATTTTGGAAGTATGAAGTTTTGGAAAAAGAGATTTTAGGTATGATCTTGAGGCTAATGTTGACGGAAAGCAATTGTTAAGAAGTACTACTTCGGAGTTGCTTTGCCTACACTGTAAACTCAGTTATGTAAAATTATATCATGTAATTCGGTTGAAAAACTTAAGATTTTACGTGAAAAACTTTTTACACGTAATTTTACAATAAATTGTATACGAAAAATGTAGAAAATAAAATACAGAAAAATATGTAACGTCAACTACGAAAACTGAAATCAACTTAAAGGCTTATTTCTCCAAACAAAAAAGCAAAAAGTTCCTTCCAAAATTCTCGTTTCTGAAATTGAAAACCGTCTTCCAACAAATCTAAATTTCTCAAACACCTTTTAACTTTTTCCAATCAAAAAACTTTTCACTCCGAATTTTCCGCACTTATTCCTCAAAACAATAATCTCCTTTCCTCCTAGATGGACAGTAAAAATACTAAAAACTCACATTACGTTTTAAAGTAATGTGATTGGTTAAACCTGGTAGTTAAACACATTGTCAACGTTGATACAACCATTGTTCCACCTTAAATAATCGTTTAATTATCGTTGAGTAAATAATGTTGAATAAAAAATTCGTGTTTTAATAGCTGACTTAACGCTTGTAAAAAAACGTTGATTCTATCTCCCAGAATCTGGACCCTCGTAAGTTGATTCCAGGTATCCGGCAACGTTGTACCAACGTTGATTCAACGTTTTGGAAATCGTTCATTCAACGTTAATTCAACTAACGTGCTCACTCAGGGCAGTACTGAAATATATAGTATAACTGAAAGCTTAGAGCAGTGTTTTAGCACTTTAAATTTAAGAGCCAATTGCAGTAATCCTTACTTGACACTCAAGCTTATTGTTCGGATAATTTGTATTTAAAAAGTTTACCATTGATCTAATTTTCATGTCCTGAATTAGCATTGGTCAAGTATGCTTCAACTGTTTTAAATCAATCGAAATGCAATTTTGTATATAGTACTCTCCATAAGAGATATAATAGCAGTGATATTGCAACAGTCATTTTATATTGAATGGTAATCACCATTTATGCTTTAGTTTACTATCCCTATGAAATTCGTGTTCTTGAGTTTAAACAAAACAGTCCTTCAAGGAAATAACAGTCTGTTTGTCCAGAATCCCGCGCGAAAAAAGTAAACTGGCATAAGTATGGCGCGAAGGTCGGCAACAGGCTGGCATTACAGTCAGAAAAATTTTTGTTGAACAAACCAAATTGTTTGGTTAAAATAGCGCTAACCAAAATATTTGGTTGAACCAACTAAAGTTTGGTTAATTAACTGAATGTTTGGTTGATTTAAATAAATGTTTGGTTTATTTAACCAAACGTTTTGGTTAGAGCTATTTGAACCAAACATTTTTCTGAGTGTAAGCTGGCAAAAGTATGGCTCGCGATCATGATCCAGCCTTCGTGCCATATTTATGCCAGCTTACTTTTTCCGCGCGGGATATTATCACACCGATATCATAGTGGACATGTCATATTGCTACACTGAGTGAAATGTTATTGTAAGTCTTTCTATACTTCTGAGTAATATTGCTATACTGTACGCCATTCGCAGGATATACTTTGCAATATCCTATTATGAGCTATACTTATAAGGAAATGAGCAAGAAGTTTCAAATATTAAGATATTCAAATCTGTTACGAAACGCAATACAGCTGTGGCACATATTTCGATACGTGAAGTGTGTTATATAGTATAGAATATATAGTCACATGTATTTCATTTTACGAAAGACAAATCTGAATTGTAACAAGAAAACTTAGAAAACGTGCAGTACTTTTAATGCTACCACGTAGCTAACCTCTCTGACAAATCACATTAAATCTGTTTTATTGGAAAATATTACCATAATAAAAATGAAACAGTTAATCAATAGAATGTGATTAAAATCCATCGGTCGCTTATTTCTTTCCGTTAAAATATACTTTATTTTATTAAAGAATTTACAAAAGGTAATATGAAGTTTATTCAACAACCACTGAAACTGTAATATTGTTATTCAAAATAGTGTTGACTGTAGTATATATTTGCATAAAATAAATATTTAATTTTGTCTAGGATTATTGTCTTTGCTTGAAACTTAATATAAGGAATTGTGTTAGAATAAACTGAAAACGAGTGAAGTTACGTGGCCGACTTTAGATAAGGCAGACAAGACGGTCTCAGGTAGATTTCAGGTTAAGCAACGTTGAGTATAATCAATACTTGGATGGGTGACCGAATATAATAGTCAGTTTCTTAAGTTAATTACAATGAAACAAAGAAAGTATCTGCAGTGAATTGCTCAACATGTATACCAATTTAATCTGGTACAGTACAGCTAATTGTCCTATAATCTGAATTCACCATATAGTATATCTGTATATCTGCAGACAAAAAGTATACCCTCAATTAGCTAAACAATTATAGCTTTCTCAGCCATAAATTCTAACAAATAACAACAGACATTTTTCTCAGTGTAGACAATGTCACCATATTATTACCAGACATATTTCAGTCTGGATAACACGTGGATATCTAAGTTATAATTGAATACCAAACTCAATTGAATTCCAGACTCAATACGGCTTCTGCTGTATTGAATATTCCAAAGCTCCACTGAGCCTTCTTCACTCTAGTACTCGTTCATTACTCTGACACCATCCACTATTTACCAAGATTGTTGCCAAACTCCAGCAGTCCAGCATTTCCAAACTTAGCAACTCCATCAAACACATCTCTAAGAACCTGGAAACAGTTTGGATACCAGACTGATTCCAATCTAACTTGAACCACGAACAATCTCCGATGAACATCTCTCGCACATGTCAGGCCTTACCGCTAGCTTTCAGTTCTACTTCATCTTACAGTTTTTTCTTCCGAAAAATCCGAGTGCGGCTTAGATGCCAACCAACCCTGTCTTGTACATATCCTACAACGTTCGAATAATTGGTCGTTTTGCAGTCTGGAGTGCAGCTCGCACGATCTCTTCGCGACTCTTCTCCGCATTGGCGACGCTCTTACACACTCAGCGGCCGTTTCCGGAGAGGAAGCGCCGAATGAGGCAATCGTTGAACGTCGCGCAAGTGGTCGGCCGCTAGCGCGAAAATAGGACGTCGGTCGTGCGCAACAAACACATGCCTCACCGAACGCTCGTGGTCCTGGTCTGGCTGAGGCTTGGGTGCCGGTTTACCGGCGCGCGGTACCCCGTCCGCGAACAGCAGAGCCACCTGCCGCCGCACGCCGCCGACAGAAAGCGCTCGCGGAAATGCTTCGACATGAACCCGTACACGATGGGGTTGATGCAGCTGCAACACGGAGAGCGCAGGGTGAAATAAAGTCACGACGACGGGGACAATCATGATGATAATAATGAGGGGTGCGGCGAGAGTGACGTCACGCCAGCAAGACTCTTTGCGGAGTTAACGAGCTTTGGCGAGTGCGCCCGACAGCGCGGGTTTACTCGTTTAGAGGCGAAAGTATTGTTTTAATTATAATTGCGAAGGAGCGCTGTCTTGCGGGGATGCGGAAGAGGATGGGGGATCTGGGAGAGGGGAAGGTCGTCTTTGAGTTAGGAAGGGGTTATGGGGGTTTTCTATGTGTTGTATGTAAAAGTAATAGTTTGGAATGATAGTCTTCACAGCAGTATTGTAGAAGAAACTTTCAAATTTCAGCATTGCTAAATGAGTATTGAATCCAATGATATTTTGATATTGGTAAGCCATGAAGTAGATAATCTGACTTGGTCTATAAATCGGTATAAAAAGTAGACTCGAACAGTATTTTTTAGGTACTATACTGTGATATAGAAATAGAAAATCAGAGTTGGCTCTCAGCATTGGAGACAAAAAGGAAGCTATATCAATGGTTTATTGTTACGAGTCTGAAAATGCTTATAAGTTCTGTTATGACTGAAAACTGCTGATCGTGTCTAGAAAAAAAAAAAAATAGTCAGAAACCAGACACAGCCCTCGCGACCCGGGACAACTTTTCCGCGATCACTCCCGCGAGCCCACCACCCCTTCGAGATCCACGGATCTCCTCTCCTTTATCAATAGAGGGAAGAGAGGTCTATCGTGTTTGAAGTTTGGGGGTAGACTGAAGTTTTAACCTGTTCTTATATTTCTTACTATTAAACTTTAACTTCTTCAGAATTCTTCAAAATTTGATAAAGTATCATTTTATTGCAATAATAAGGTAATAGCTTTTAAAGCAAGACAATTAGCTGTTGAAAGAGGAGTTTTAGAAGAAGTAATAACTACATTATGATATATCGGTTGATATTACTGAAACAATGTTAGTTTTAAGCATCGTATTAAAATCAAATTGCCAATATTTGAATTTCCTTGTCTGAAATGGAATATTAATGATTAAAAAGAGAATTCGTGTTCTGGTCATTGAGTATTTTTAAGAGATTTAAGTACAGTGTTATGAACGACTTCACTTTTTTGAAAAAAAGTTTCTAAATTAATCATAAAAAGTACCTTTTCATGCAATATTTACAGTTATAATTTATTTATAAGAAAGGTATATACCGTTTATATATTACCGTTTTAAGGTATTTGCATAGTGAAGGGCTGTAAATTTGGGGTGCCAAGAGAAATATTTGTATAATTACAAAGATTTATTGTATATTTGGGTACTTTCTTCGGAATA
>JABFPB010006785.1:0-11661 GCA_022817645.1 Ceratoteleas bidentatus | reverse complement strand
AAATTCGGAGTCGTTCTCGCGTCGTCGACGCGTCGTTGACGAGTCGTTGACGAGTCGTCGCCGATTCGATTCACCGCATCGTTGGCGCGACGTTGACGAGTCGTCACCGAGTCGCACATTTTTAATTGGGAACTGATTACATTAACGGGCATGCGCGGCCATCGCCAAACAGAAAATCGCCCGATTCGTGACATGTTCCTTGTGAAGCGCATAGAAATATCCTGTAGAAACATACTGAGAGTATATTTAACGTTACATGAAATGGATTTACTACAAAAAGACAACTTCATGTTGTATATGTCTCATTTTTAAGAGTCTATGTTTTCTATAAAAATGGTATTTTTTATAGGCCAGCCCAGTACCTTTGACCCTGTTTGCTTTTATCACATGTAAGCGTTAGTATTATGTGCACCAAGGGAGTGAAGTTGATTTTTATTCCCGGGGGCGAAGGACTTACCCCATATAGAAAAAAATAATCGGAAAAAAACGGTCGCCCAACGTCGGCGACCGTTGGCCAACCGTTGACCAACAGTTGGTCGCCGAGATCGGACCAAGATAGAATCGTCACAATGTTTTCGTAGGGCCCAACAATAGCTCCTAAGATTGACTCTACGTTGGCTCCCGTTGGTTATCGTCTGGTAGATTATTGCTTGACATCGCATTTTTAGGCCAATGCTGGGCCGACGTTGTGCCAACTGTTGGCTGAACATCAGCTGGAAATCCTGGATCAACCATCGCCCCATGATAGGCTCTTTTGTACGCCAACAATGCACGGAAAAAAAATTTACCTAATTCAAATGTTTGATGTTTACTTGTGCAACATTTTTTTCCGTGCGGAACAGAGTCGTCTCAGAACTGTATTCGACCGTTGGTCGCCGACATTGTGCCAACGTTGGCGAAATCGTTAAAATCGGCAAACTGTCGACTTTTCTACATGGGTCAGAGCATGAAATTCGTGCAAACCAAAGTTAAGCCACGCCTTCTTTTTGGAAGAGTGAAACCTGCGTTCAGCTGTCCCTCAGCCTGAAAAGGGGCGTCGCCTAATACGACTGTGCGAGAAATGCCTTGCGCTCGGAGCATGAACTTCGTGCAAACGATGCATAGTTCCGTGTAGGGCATAGCATATATGTGTTGCTATTGTCGTCTCGAGTAAATACATGCGTTAATACACTGTAAAAGCGGTTGCGCGAAATTACGCAACATGTTGTGTAATGTAATCAGAATGCACAATATATTGCGTACTTTTACGTAGCTTTTTTTTCAGTGCAGCATTGTTTAATGCGTTTTATGAAAATAGTAACGGAAAAACTGTACAATTTCCGCATGATATTATTCCATGCGCTAAGCGTATCAGAATTTTTTCTGTGCACCTTGGCAGATAAAATAAGTGGCTGAAGTTCAGCACGTGTTGGGAACATTTTTTTTCCCATGAGTTGCAACTTGGTCTTCACGGAGGTTTCAGACCTCCCGAAAGTCGTCGAATTACCTCCGGTGGATTCCCCTGGTACTGGCCTTCACACCAGATGCCAAAATATTTTTTGATATCGTCAATTTTGGCCGAATTTTGGAAAGTCACGCAAATATGTGGCACTAGATGCAGCGGACAAATTTCAGCGGGTTGCAACGTGGTTTCCGTGGCGAGTTCAGACCTCTCGAAGGTCTTCGAATTGCCTCTATGGACTACACCAGACCAGTATGATATACGAAGTACATCACTTCACTTCATTTGCATATCCAGAATTATACTTCATTCATTTCATCACATATTTCATTCGTGATGAAATGAATGTTCATACGCGCGGATTTTTGCGTTTTCGAACTTTGACGGAAAAAAGTCTGCGGCGAAGTTTTCGGCTCGAAAAAGTTGAAGCGGCAAAGTTGTTCATCACATTTCAAAGATGTTTTCTGGAAAGTTTCAAATCAATCCGACTAAAATTGTCGGAGATATTGAAACATTAACAAAACGCGGTACTCGGCGCGCGGCGGGCCGAGCGCCGCGACATGTTTCGGCAGGTCGCGGACGGCGCGTGACAAGCACGGTAAATTTTCCTTTATCTTTTTCTCAGAGTGCTTTCTTCATGAGTACTATTCGTTTACTACTAAAAATATTGACTAATAACGTCCGAATATAAAAACAATGACATGAACATAATATTCGAGGGGTTGGCGACTCCAAACTCCTTCAAAGATTCTGTAAATGTTCTTACGCGTTCGGAGGAGTATCACGGATGTCGAAAAGACTTGAAAAGAGTTCGAAAGACGTCTTTGAAACGTTGAACATGTTCGAATGAATTCGAATGAGTTTCATGCGCAAAAAGTCGAAAACTCATTCGAATTCATTCGAACTTACGTGCCGTCTGAAAGATGTCTTTCAAAATTTTTTCCAAGTCCGACATCATTTTGACATCCGTGATATACCTCAGAACTCGTAACAATTTTTACGGAATCTTTGAAGGAGTTCGGAGTTGCCGAACTCCTTATAACTCCTTATACGATAAGTATATTGAAGGTATACTTATCGTATACCTTTAATAAATCAAATGCTTCAAACATTGCACAAATATGCCCCTCTGAGGACAAGACTGAAAAGTCTCAACTAAAAATGACCATAAATGACCATGATGAAAATATGAAATTCAGTTTCTACCAAGAAAAGAAATGTTATGGTAAACTGGAGGGATGAGAGAAGTAGTCAGTCGTTGATGACTATGTTTAGTATAGAAAATGAGGAAAGTAACTAGACGAATGAGAAGCCATTCCAATGAGTGCATGTTCATGCGACAAGCATATCACACTTACTGGAAAAGAAATGTTGTCAGGAAAATATGGCATGTGATGATAAACTTCTTGTTTAATAGGGGCTTGAGGTTGAGATGGAGACATGGGTCGGCCACCATCTTCTATTTTGTCTCCCGGAGAGTTATTTACCTTTGGAAGTCTGAGACAAGATTTGTAACTACTGTGTGACGATGCCTGCAAAAAAGAAACGTCACACATTACAATCTGCCTTATTCTTACTATACAGGATGGCCCATTATGATAATACATTATTTATAAATAAAAATATTGTTCATAATGTATAAATAAAGTAATAAAAATGCATAGCAGTATACAGGTATCCCTCGCTTAACGCGGTAGTTAGGTTCCAGGGAAATACCACATTAAGCGAAAGCGTGTTAAGCGAGACCCAAGATTAAATTTCAGTCCTTTCGAATGTAAATTTATTATATGTAATGGGTTATATATATATTTATAAAATAAAATATAATAAAGTATGAACATTGCAACAATTTTTAAACATTAATTAGGTAATTAAAACAAAGAATAGTTCAAGTTTACATAATTACTCGAAAGCTAGTTCATTTACATTTCTCGATTACGTTTCTTTGGTGGTGAAGCTACACAATCTGAAAGTGTCGCGGTTTTAGCGGGGAAAAAGTCTATTTATTTGCAATATGATTGCAACAATTTGGGCATTTCGATCATGATGAATGCGAAGTCCATTTTTTCGGGCAAATAATTCATGGAAGATGGTCGAAAAAATGACTATCGTTATTCGGGTTTCAAGTGGGTCTGCCAGATGAATACATTAAATAATCGCAAAGGCATTTTTGCTCACTTTTTTTATACGTGTGTTATGTTGGTTCGAAACGTAACTAGCATATTTTAAACTCGTTTTCATGAATCTAAACCACGTTCGCATGAAAAATTGAAATTGAATTTAGTAAAATGTAATTTTTGAATTGCGTCAGATTGAAAACCGCGTTAAGCGAGACCGCGTTATCCGAGGGATTGTCGCAATTTTTAAATCGCATTAGAGCAAAACCGCGTTAAGCGGGGGATAAGCTGTATTGTAAATTTAAAACCAAATCAGGGACCACAATATTTATTTTGGCCCATAATTTGTAACGATAAATATGGACCACGACATATATATAACAATTTATCAATGAAACTGTAGCCTTCCACAATAGCGATATATTCAATAATGCCAAACAATTTGTTTGATGTAAATTTTAATGTTATGTAATGTCGATTGTCCTCGACATCGATGAGCATGCAGCCATTTTACTATACGGAATTTAGGAAAGTCGACTAACCGAGAAATTACGGATGTTAATGATTACGGACAAATTCGGTTTAATGTCCGTACACGAATACACACAAACACACGTGGCTAATACCAAGGATAAGGTTCAAGATCACAGCAAGCAGGAGAAAGTTTTTCAAGTTTCAAGAGGAGTTTAGCAGGAAGCCGACGAGTGTAAATGTTGGGCGCAGATGATGTTTATGAAAATGAAGTAAGCCCGTCCAAAGGTCAAAACATAGAAACCAGTCCCAAATATCAAGATCAAGTGTTACAAATTCCACGGGAAAGTTACATTTTTCCGTAATTAAAAATACAAATTCATTTAACCCAAAGTCTTTAATACGGAGCACTGATTAGATAATTTTTCCATCCTTAAAAATCTATTACGTTGTAAGGATGGTAATGTCACAATCTTGTGAAACATTAACAATTATAAAAGCATTAACACTTTGTCGACTGGATTCTCAATGCGATATTTTTATTCCTCGGCTTACAATAATTGGGTTCCCTAAATACACTTTTGACAAATAAACAAGTTTCGAATTTACATTCGATCTTCGACTTAACAACAAAATATCTAGGCCGGTTAAATATGCATTAAAGCGAAAAAAATTGAGATAACGTGTACATCGTAGCTACAGCACAAACGCCGCTGTTTTAAATGAACCGTTATACTTGAACTAAAATCCGAGACAACTTGTTTGCAAACAATAAAATGATTTTTGTCATTCAATTTGCTGGTTGTTGGTGATTTGGGATGTGATGCACGAGATGCGAAAAGAAAACATAATCGATGCAAAACTCATTAATCGGTCTGAGTCATTTAAATTACTGATTATATGCAGTTTTCCTATAGAAGCAAATTAATTATCACTCTGAATATGTTAACAACATTTTTATCGCAAAATGAGTTTCGGCTTTTAAATTTAATTCAACGACTGATTACATTTAATTGGCTGACAAATTCAGTTACAATATACAATTATATATAATTATGCACAAAATACGTTAATGATGCACAATTAGCTAATGTACTTTCAAGAATTGTTTTACATTACAAAACTGTATTATGCAACTTAAATAACAATTTTTACGTGTATTTTTTATTTACGTGTGAAAAATTGATTGTGAGATTTTGAATATATGAATATATTTAGAAACATATGTCACTTGTTATATAAATATTCTTACAAATAAGAAACATGTAATTTTATATGAAAAAAAGAACTTTTATCACTATCATGTTATCAGATCGTTATTTTTAATCGTTTTCTAATACATTTGAAACATGTTTTGTAATGTTTCCTACTAGCAATGTTAAAGGAAATTGATAGCAGAGGAGGAAATCTTTAATTCGCGCCATTACAACTCAAAAATATGTCAAGTGTAGTAAACATCTTTAAACGTAATTATTTCTTATGAAATATCTGAATGTGTTGCTGGGTATATGTGCAATAATGTTACAGTAATGAAGCTGTAATGTAAAATAATATTAAACACATTTAAGTGGAATTCTATTTTTACGACACTTAATAGTTTTCTTTTTATTTTACAGTTATGATGTTTAGAACTTGACTCCAGTGAACAATACAAATGGTTTTAAATAACTTTTAATACATTTCAGTTATTCTATGTATATATTTTATATGAACAGAATATATCCCCCCTATATGCATACATAGATAATTTATATAGCTGCAGTAATTAATGATATTGCCAAGATTTTTCTTAGTATAATTTCAATATTTTCAATGTTTCGCTGATGATAGAATACATCGATAAAAAGAAATGTACTGTTTTGAATGTAAAATAATGTCGAGGTATTGACATCATAATATATTTTACAATATAATCATAACTACCAGCGTAAACAGCTGAAACGAATACACGATCGAGACAGGTTTACACTACGAGAAGTAAAATCAACAATAATTAAGGACTCTACAAAGACATGCACAATTATCAAACTCAGAAACCGTCGATCCAGAAAATACACATTCCCCAAAACCAAATGATTTTGTATACATCAGTTTAAGTTAAATACTTTCGTTAGTCATAATGCATTTTCCATTTAGTTTGGTAATTCAAAGATCAAAGACAACTTAAAATTTAATGACACTTAAAGACACAAATAAATCATATTCAAGGTAAAATTATTTGTAATCGTGTTTTATCTCATAAGATGCACTTATTAAACAAATACCAGTCAAATTTAACCAATTCAAACAACCTTAGTAATTTAAAATGTTATTCTCGTGTTTTTGTCCTAGTTTTTTTAGTAAGAAACAGCGCAACAAGATTTTCAATTTGTTCGAAATTTTTTCGATATGTTTGAGTATTTGGAGAAAGAGTCGACATAAATAAAATAAACTCTTTAAAAAGAAGCCATCAAACTTTTTTCCATTAGCAGTTTTTACAATTATTTATGTATTACAAAATTAACGTTGAATTGTAATTTGAAAAAAAAAAAAAAACATTTTTAATTATACAAGACAATGCAAAATAATGAACGTAACATTAGTTTTCTTTAAATTGTCATAACAATATAAAACATGTTAACTCGTACGTGACTCAAAAGTGCTTCTGATATATTCTTGCACTTACACATAAATAAAACTTTACAAGTCGAAACATAGTAATAAATGATATAATAATACAATACAATCATTTTAAATAAAGAATCGTGCACACTTGTAAATTATTTTTTTACATAACAAAGCAATGGGAAATTTATAATTGTAGCAACTGAAGTCAGTGATGCGTTACAATTGTATTATATACAATAATATTGATACTATTTCGACATAATTTTTACTCTGATTGCAAAAATTCAACAAGTAATCGTAAATGTAAAAACTCTTTGATTTGCACACCAAGGGTAGTTGAAAATTTAATCAATTGACTCAATCCCAGTTAATCTCCATTATTGTCGAAATCGCTGATTGTCGATAAACGACGAGATGGCAGAAACAATGGTTAAGCTGAAATGGCAAAAGATGCATTCAAGGTTGCACAGAAAGTTAGAGAAGGCAAACTATCATGTCTGGATAGAAATGAAAAATTTATGTGTGTAACGAGCTGCAATAGTGTTTGCATGATTTTTGGGATTACAAATAAAGCCAGAGTAGTCGTTTTTTGGAAAACCTGGAAAAGTAGGGTATTTTTAGATGTTTTATTTTTCCAGTATTTGTTAAACTAGAAAAACTGCTGATATAATATTTGTAAACTAGAAAACAAGCTGGTTGAAAACCATGTTTGTAGTATCATCAAAATGTGTGATGATACAACGCAGTTTGATGAATATACAAGTTTATACATTTCAAACATCTCGTATAATTGTTTTCTATCTTATTTTTATTTACTTCAAGGAATAAAAGTTCTAAATTAGGGACTTTCAAATCGCGCTTGAGGTCATACTTATTGAATACACCCATGGATGACTTCTGCTAGTTGGGCTCTCGTACTTGCGGTTTTCCGATTTTTGACCTTCTTACTTATTTTCTCAATCTCTAATCTTTGCTTAATTTATTTACTTTATTTATTCGTTTTTCTGTTTTTAATTATTTATTATAGTTTCTGTCATATTCTGTCTGCTCTGCGCCAAATTTATTTTTAGTTTAGTCTAATTTAATTTAATTTCTATTTAATTTCTTGTATTCTTTGTTTTTGTATATTGTATGTTTTCTATCTTGTTATTCCATTACGGGTGTGTCACCCAGGACTTAATAAAGACATAATAATAATAATAATAATAAATCCCCCTGCCCCAAAGTAAAATAAATAAATAATGTTAATTTCAAAAAAATTGCATTTATTTTCTAAGTAAAATAAATACAATAATTAGCTTGAAAAATTCACTCAAACACAAATCTGTAATGAGTATAGCATTAGAAGTGCCTTTTTTGCTGACTTTATTGCATTATATATTTTTCATTTACAATAATATGTCCGGGATTTTGTTTTTAATCAGAATCACTTCAATATTTTTGACCGGTCTGTTCTAATCCTCAGCTTATTATTGAATACTAAACTTGATGACAATACAACTTCATCGTTTTCCAAATATATGTAAATCCTGGAAATTACAATAAAATTACAATGAAATTATATTTACAATGAAATTCAAACATTCAAAACATGCCTCAAGGATAAAGTGACTTATAAAAAATTGGTTATATATAACTCGAATTATCAAAGCTCTGAAAAGGTCAGGAAAATTGTATGTGGAAAAAGTGGCAAGTTTAGAATACCTACTGAAATTTGTGGCTTCAGTAAAATTGCCACAGATATCAAGATATAAAATAAAAAAATATTAAAACAATTATATTTAATGAAATGTTGCGCAGTCTGTTGTTATAATTCGTAAAATATTGTAATTTGAAATATTTAATATTTAAAATTATACATATTTTACGAATTAACTCTTGACATTACTAGGTTTTCCAGAAGTATATATATATAGTTTCATTATTATCTAAAATATATTATTTTTAATAAGCTGGATGAATAGCAATATTATTGACTAACACTGGCTTGAAATACATTTTTTAATGAAATGTCCTAATTCTGAATTTGAAATGAATGTCGTAAAGTAACTCAGGTACAATATTCTGAGTGGATTGGTTAGTTAGTCAGTTAGTTAGATGTATTTCTTGGAAAAAAAACAGTTGAAATTATTTCCTGGGAAGCACTGTATGAATCAAAATATAAAATATATAAAATATTAAACTACGAGTTTTTTTTTAATAGTACATTATGCACCAAGGGCGCTTGCGCCCGAGGTGAATACGACATTTTATGGACCGCGGGGGAGGTCGGTAATGGGTCTATTATTGTCCTAGGACAATAATGAACCATTATTGCCCCGCTTGCGGGACAGTAATGGCTTCATTATTGGCCGAGGACAATAATAGATCATTATCGATCGATCCCAAGGTGTATAAAGATATTTTCATAAGCCCTACTTCCCAAAAGCATGGTGTATCATTATGTTTATTCCCTTAGACTTTATGTAACATCTGCCACTAATACTCAATCATAGATAAATATTTAATTAAAATAAATCTACAACAATAGTTATTGCACTAGATTTTACAGGGTTCCAGAACTTGCAAACAGCAAAAAGGTTCTTTTTTTTCTATCATACTTTGATTGTAAGGAGGTATTGCCGTTTAAACACGGATAGTTAAAACGAGCAAGAAAAGATATTTTTAAGGTTTTTAGAAAAGGGGCACAATTTTTGGACTTTCTTGTTCATTGTGTACCTGGAAGGTGACCTCGAAAAAGGAAGGTCTTGCACTTTCAGCCGGGTGAAGTTTTGTCCCTTTTCTAATTATCTTAAAATAGTAGTTACGCTAATCTAAGTTTGTTGGTAGAATTGTACCGATTTTGCGAGTTTTAATTGAGAAATAATTAATGTCAAAGATGAGATTAACTTTTTTTTCATGGAAGAGATAGGAAAAACCATAGTTGTTCAATAACAGAAAATCAGTTATTTTGTTACTGTTAAGTTACTCAAACAACAATTTTTCTATAGTAGTCATATTAATGCGCAAACAATAAAAAAACATATATTTACGAAAACAGTACACAAAATTAAAAAAAAAACAAACAAACAAAACAAAATTATTTCTGTCATTTTGTTACCGATAACAAAATAACAATTTCATGTTTGTTATTTTATTACCGATAACAAATTAACAATTTCACATCTGTTATTTTGTTACTGATATCTGTTATTTCATATCTGTTATATTTGCTGATTTTTGCAAATATCTTTGTTTCTGCTTTCGCTGTTTTTGTGAAAAAAAGAAATATCGTTGTGGAAAAAACAAGGATCAAACAGATAAAAAATTATCAAAGTTGACTCAAATTACATTATCAATTTGTCAATAAGTACAATTTGACATTAAAGTGTACTAAATTTGTAATCAGAAAAAGCACTTTTCATTCTTAAATAATACTTTTTAACATTAAAAAATTAATCAAAAATATTGAAAGAAGTAAAATGGTAAATATAACTGACTTTACTTATCAACAAAATTAATATAAATGTTGTACCTGTTTCATGATTTAATTAAGAATCAAAATTAATTTTGAACACCTAAAAACAGTGTTCAAAATTGTATACTGTTGTTTAATTTCCGTTTCTAATCTGTAATACCCCTTAAAAGTTACCAGATTTAACTTAGACAAAATGGAGCTAAATTCTAGTTAAAATATTTTCTGCTTCGATATCTCTTTCTCACATAGAAATGCGTTTTTCCACTCCTTCGCTTATTTTGAAAGTTCCATCCAGCGAACAATCTTGAGTTAGATTTCGCTGTTGCTGTCTCTAGATTAAAGCATCATGCACAGTGCAGTGCTAAACAATTTTTGTTAATACTGAATTAACCCGTGGATTACATCTTTTTGAATTTGATAGATAATTAAATTTTTTTCAACGGAAGTATGAAAAATACCCACATATAAGATGTATGAGTAACTTTTTAAACAGTTTCAAGGTTTGCAATATTTTTACGAAAATAGTTGGTTGTTTAAAATTATCTTAGAAAAAAATGAACATAATGTATTTTACAATTCCAACTCTGAGAGAAATGAGTGGCTTGTACGGTCACAATTGTGTTGAAAATCGCCACAGTCGATGGTTAAAAACAGGACGACTATTGCCCATAGTAACAATTACCATTTGAGTGGTTGATGCCACATCTGATGCTCAGATGGCACTCAGCGCCATCTGAGTGACAGATGGCGCTGAGAGTTTCAAATAACACAAATTGTGACAATATTCACCACACTTCAGTTTCCAGAACATAATAGTAATATGGGCACTACTATTTCCCTCAGTGTACGCTGCAAAATTCTTTTAGACGCTTTGGTTTGGTTGCATAAACACCAACAGTCTTGAATCAAAAGATTGTTCGATAAATGCTATGTAATGTCCGTACGGCAGCGCCGCGCTACGGCGTTTAACCCCAAGTAAAAATTGGACTAGTTTTTGGCAAGTTTGTCAGGGCGCTGTGATGAGGCGAGCTAGGCTAGACAAAACTGGTTAGAAATTGGCGAGACACTGGACAGTAAAAACTAGACAAGTAAAACTTGTTAGAATCTAGGATAGTTTTTGACAAGTCTTACTTGACAAAAACTAAATTAGTTCTGCAAAAACTAGATTAGAAACTGGCCAGTTACTGCAGAGTAAAAGCTAGACAAGAAAAAGTTGCCAGAATCTAGACTACTTTTTGATAAGTTTTGCTTGGCAATAACTAGATTAGTTTTACTAGTCAGAAACTGGTTAGTTACTGACAAGTACCACTATCACTACAAAAGTAAGTGTCTTAATCTGAAAAACTTTGGTATAGTTTGGTATAAATTTTCTCGTGGCAGTCAACAGTCAAGAAATTTTACCTATGATTTGTCGTTGTACGTTTACATAAAAAAATCCTTAATTACAAAACTTCACATGCAAAATATGTAAAATAAGTGAAGAGATAATTCCATTTTTAACTAACAAATATCCTCTGATTACAAAACTACACATGCAAAATATGTGAAATCAGTGAAGAGGCAATTTC
>JABFPB010006784.1:0-11658 GCA_022817645.1 Ceratoteleas bidentatus | reverse complement strand
TGGTTCAACCAAATATTTTGGTTAGTGCTATTTTAACCAAACAATTTGGTTTGTTCAACTAAAATTTTTCTGAGTGTGTTTTACAGTCCTAGGCTTCGCCTGCATAATATACTATTAACATCTTTATTGCATCGCATTATGACATTTGATAATTGCTGATATATACCCTATATGATAATCACTAAATTGTATAATCAAATATTACTCAGTAGCAATTACCGTAAAGACAGATTCTAACAGATCGACGCATGTATTAAAACATCTGGTAAATGTTGAACGTACGGAAGAAAGTTCAAAATTGACCTCTGCATCATTGTTGTAATTATAAAGTTTAGTTCATAAATAACGTGAAAGTAATTCAATTTGTTTACACAAACACTAATTGGAATGTTTACCTGATTTGTATCACTTAATTTCCCGGATAAAAGTGTTTTAAACAAATCTTAGGCATTGTAAAATTTTAAACTTTTCAAACATTTCATACATTTTCAGATCGTCCATTTCTATAAGAGCTGATGTTAAAACATCGTACAAACATTTTTAAATCCAACTTCACTTTCACCTGCTGTCCCATCAGGTTCTAGCTGTCAATACCACCCCAAGCAACGAAATTACTGAATTTTGTACTGAATTCGTCTCATTCACTATGGAAGCTCCCTTATAAAAAATAGGATCGTTTTTATCATATTTGTCGTGTAAGACGAAAACAGTTCACCTAGATAATTTTTATTCTCATCAAAACAAAATTTACTTTCGTAACATTATAATTTTCGTACTCTGTAAGCTCAACTTTAAAATTACGTGATATATCCGTTCACGTTTTCGAATATATCACGTAATTTTTTTCAGTTGCCGGAACATTTCACGAAATATTACATGAAAAATGTCGAATTTTACGTGAAACGCATATATCTGAATCGGGATTTTTTACGGTTATGTTTCCCAAATGCTGTTAACGTGTTAAGCTGTTTATGACAGAATTGTGTGTGGTTTAAGATTTCGATAGCTCTTTTGTCCGAACTTGTAAAACATTTACGGTATACGGTTCCGAACAGTATTTCGTAAAATATTAATAAAAATACAGTTTTCACATAATGTTTCGTCATTTTCACGTAATTTTACATGGTTTTCATGTAAAATTACAATTTTCCACGAATTTTTACGTAGTTTTCACGTAAACTTGAAGTTTACATGTAAGTTTACGTAAAATATCGTTTTTAAACTATATTTACTGGGTTTATTATTGAAACAAGTCTCGCAAAAAACTGTAACTATACATTTTAATTATTTGGTAATTGAACGTTTCCCTCAGCCAGTATATTTATGTACTTATAGTGAATGTTTGTTTAACACACAGCGAATAATGATCTGAAGAATAATAATTATCAGTAAACATCTGCCGTATTTTCTTCGAGAAGGAATCATTTTGCACTGTCTATTTATTCTAAAATCTGCTACAGGGCAACCATCAATTAACGCTGCCCCTTGAGCTGAATATTTCTCAGTACGCAAAGTACGCCATCGAAAATTCTGTGCACGCTTATTTATAAACTTGCAGCCATCGTATCGTTGCAGTATCGTTATTTAATAACAATTGAAACTATGGCTTCGATTTTATCGAAGATTTTGCGAGGTAGAATAAAGAAAGACGTGTTTTTTCACGCCAGTAATTTAAATCAGAAAAACGATGCGAATCCGGGTCATGTAAAAATATTCTTTGCAAGAACGGTTAATTGTTCCGAAATTTTCGCTCGTTTTATGAATTCACGTGAATGCCAGTCATTTACAGTCATTTCGGTGATGATGAATTTAAAAACAAAAATCGCAATTTCATGCGCCACAGGTTTGCGTTCTGTTTTATAAAATTCAAAAACGCTTTTTGCAGCAATATATCGAATAATGAACACAAGGCACGTTTTCACCTATTCTTCATTTTCGCATACCTCTTTTGCTTTCGAGAATCCGCATGCGTTTTAATCATTGAACGATACTATGGGCTTCATTACTTGATCAAAACTTCGCCCATTTTCATCGCAAACGAGCGAGCGAGACGCTCCGAACAAAATTGAATAAATTGTATGAACATCAATTTACATTTAACGATTAGTATGGGATTTGAACTCTATAACTAGTCGGCAAACTTTTTCGACTCCGGTGCTTCCTTGCCGGATTCAAACACGACCAACTTGGCAGCGCTAACAGGCACACTTAATGTAATATCATAAAAAAATAACCCGCGAAATGTCGTTCGAAGGGGGATAAAATTGTGGGCCGCTCAGTGAAAATCGTAAATATTATCGCTTAAATTTTTTGGGTAACAATTGCTAATTGCTTTTCATCATTTTTCAGAATTGTTTATAACCACGTGTATTTTCAAGTAAAATAGTTATCATTTTCATTAATGACAATTTTTTGGGAATCCTTTTCATCCATAAAAAATTTCAAAAGGTGTATAGCTTTTGAAACAATGTGACAAAAGCTATCCCGGTGGAAAATTGCCAGAATACAAAATTGCCAGTGTTGAGATAGTTCTGGCAATGATACTGGGACTGATAACGCCGCGCCAGAATGTCAAAGTTGTCAATACTGGGCCATTACTAGAATGGTAACGTTGCGCCAGAGTATAAGAGTGCCAGATTCGTGCCAGAACTGGTATATTTTTACTTTTCCCACCGGGATGTTACCCAACAGCGTAGGTAACTTGGACACCCCATTCTTCTCATTTAAAAAGCATTGCATCATTTACCAAACCCTTTTTATAGCTTACCTTCTCATGATTGCAGTAAAATACTGTCTCATAATAAATCGAAATATAATTGTAAAATAATACGTGAAGAGGTATGTCGATTTTTTTAAATACTGAACTTTTTATTAAATCATAGGCAAATGACATACGGAAACTTATAATATAAAATATAGCGAAGATTTCTCTTCATATGTTTCATCCAAAAAAGCAAATTGAAAATCAATTCTATATAGCAGTGTTTACATTATTCATTACGTTTTGAGGTAAGAATAATACCGTTTAGGCAGGTGTTTTTGGCGACCTAAGTTACCAGCCAGATTGAATTCACAGGTGGCGCAATATAGCAGCCGCACTGAGAGAAAGGTTGAGTTGTGCCAGGAGGATTTTGTGTTAGTACAACATAAGTATCGCATTAAATTAATACAGCACAACATTTTATATCAAAACGATGTCTGAAGCAGAATATAACAGCAAATAATCGTAACAAAACTCTTGTTATCACAAACAGAAAATATCTAAGAGTGTACGTATATAGAGACAAAATAGGATAATTATCATTGTATCCCTCTTAGAAAAAATCTGTTTACGAGAACAAAATTTACTGTTTGAATAGGTTCCGACTGTTAAAATACACCGAAAAAATTTAGGTGCGTCAGACGTTTCGGGAGGTATGTCATTTGTTCTTTTTTTCGTGCCAGCTTGTGTCCCATGATTCGGGATGTCTGCTACCCCAAAGCAACTGAGATACCTGAATTCACACACATGGTACCAAGTTTAACTGAAGTATTGTGATTCCGGGGAGCAACGCTCCCAAATTCGGAACTTCTGTCGAATCTAACCCCCGTATAAGATATGTACTAGTACGAGTTTGTCTGGCCTGTTTAAACGTGTTCCGTATATACATTCATTCTGTTACCATATATCATTTTTCCTCACAAAAAAATAATCTGGCTGTGGCAAGATCATTTTCATTCTCTGCCAGCAAGATATCGTTTCAAGAACCCATGGTTGATCGAGAAGTCAATAACTACGCGCATGCGCAGTGATAACCTGAAATTATTCTGACACAGCTAGATTTAGTTGAAATAATTTCCCACCCAACGAACCGGGTGGGAAATGGCCCATTTCCTCCCACTTTTCAAGGAGGGCAATTGAGTTTCCCGTGCACTTGTGAAAAATATCGTACGCAACACGGCGGGAAAGGCGATTCCCTACTCGTTCCTTGTAACACTCGGCTTCGTCTCGTGCTACAATACACTCGTTGGGAATCGCCTATTTCCCGCCCTAGTTGCGTAATATACTATTACCGCTTTGGCTCAGCGGTAAAGTGTTCGATTTACACCCGTCAGAGCATGGGTTCAAAACCACCACTCAGATCAAGTCTCAGTGGTGGTTTTGATAAAACAATTAATATACTTACATATATACTCTGGGGACAAAATATATTCTATTTTTACTTTTTTTTAATTTGATGTCAAACATGCAAAATTCCCCATAGATTTTGAGGAATCCAAAAAAGGAAATTTTACAGTGTACAGTTAAAAAAGTTCCGGAAAGTTACGGATTATATTATTACGGATATTTTCGGAGAACACCTTTTGGTAAGGCTATCCGTACAAAAAGGCTTCTATCCGTAAAATTACGTTGCAAATTTACGGATTGTTACGGATATATTCCGTAACGCTATCCGTAAATTTCTGTATCTTTATGCACGGGCGGGACAATGGCTCCCCCGTTGTCCCGCCGCCAGGAAAATCATTCTCGGGGTAATCGTTGTCCCTGTGCGGTGAAACCATTACCCCGCGACGGCTCAGCCGTTGTTGAATTTTTTCATAGGGGTACACCATGTCACCATCGATTATGGTAATGTTTACCACAATTTTGACTTTTTTAACGAACTATTTTTCTCCGTGTGAGTATATTTACTTACATTCGTAATCAAGATTGGTTGAAATACATGTTTCAATAATTCCTGGAAATAATTTAACAAATATGTATGATTATTTGTCGTAAAAAATTGTCACCTGGTAAACTGAGCATTTTGGACTAATTCAATCGTAAAGCGCTAGAATCGTTTTCGTGAAAATAACTTCAATCCCCGAGTAAAAAAATATTGTCAAAAATTGATCAACCAAAAATGAGACCGTTTTCGATAAAGTTCTGATCATTTTTACATTCGAACTTGATCATGAATTGATCATGATTTGATGAAATCGAAATTTTGTATCATTTTTTACGCGGGTGGCTGGTGCTGTTGTTTTTTAATTGTTTTTGTTACATTCTAGTGCAAATTAGATAGAAAAACAATTACTTTTATCCGTATTATATTTCTGTCTGGTCGTGCGTAAAATACGTGTGATTCAGAAATACGCTAGTACATTTGAGCAAACTGGATCTAATTGACGCTCTAGTACATTTGGAAGCTATAAAAACTGTTCATGGCTGATTCAGCTCAACACCTTTGACAACCTAACCAAAAAAGTGTACTTGTTTCAAGTGCATTGAAGCTATGCATTTTGGGCAACATTACCCTCACTGTTTACTAGCCCATGAAGAAAAACGTGCATCGCAATAAATATGTGTAAAAATGGCTTATTTTGTCTGAAAATGACCGTAATATTCACAAATCCGTATCAGCAAATAATATAAATTAATATTCCAGGAATGTTCCTCAAATATTTTTATGCTCCAAAAATATTCTAAGAATATTATTTAACATTATTTGCTGTTATGAGTTTGCAGTAAATTTAAATGCTGTCAAAAAATGTCACAATTTCTTAAATGGGAGTATATATAGCACACACATTTAGGTTGCCTGTGTTAAGAATTTGTATACCATGTAATAGTCAAATTTTTTTTACCTGGAGGGAGGCGAATATAGCAAGCGGCTCAAATTACCCAACTCTTCACTATATTTATTTGCTCCCCAGTGCGCGCAAAACAACAATCGTGATGGGCGATTAATATTGCCATTGAAGTACAATCAAACTCGCGCGCGAAGTCCAACGCGATTTTCTTATTTCGACGGGTTTTGCCGCGTGTTTCGCGGGATCTAACTTTTCGCGGTGCAACTTTTAATTGACGACATAATACGAATGCCACACAGCGAAACTCAAATATTTGCTCGAACCGCTAAGAAGTCTTGATTCAGTAACCACATTAATCCAGGGTTAATATTCGCGAGTGTTTTCTGCGAGCGCCTCCTATCGGGAGACCGAAAGATAACAAAGAAACATCGCGACGGCGATACGCCGCGAGTCTTAATCTGTTTCGGTTTTCAATTAGCAGATTATGAAAATGATAAGCAACCGACGTTTGTTTTTCGGCACAACTCAAGTGCCGCTGGACAGTGATGAGTTTTAGCGTAATTCGCCGTGAGAAAGCGTTTCTTTGAAGATGATATTCATTTGGAATTGTGACTTTTTTAAATTTACTGACTGATTTCGAGTGATTATAGCAACTGGAGTTTGAAACACGAAACAATGAAATTCAAAGTTCAGGTTATTACTTATCTCAAACTAATCAAATGAAATAAATTGCGCTTTACAAAATGAAGTTAAGTAGCTAAAAATATCACCTTTGTATTTTTGCATATGTAAATCAATAAATTAATGTGGTGATAGTACATTTCATCACTAGGGAAGAAGTGTAGTGAACGATATTTTTCATTACGAGACTGAGTAATGAAAAGATATTTTTTCTTTACCTGCCCGTAGAAACAATTTCTTATTGTATATTTTGTTTTTGAAATACATCACTACGCAATAGAAATTGGTTTTCAGTTTGAAACTGTAGCAAACAAAATATTTTTTGCGTAAATTGCACTTAAAAACTGAATTCTTCTGACTAAATCCTTCATGTGTGCACAAACCAACTAATGAGCAACTGGTTAGGTAAGTAGGAGTTTTAGTTAACTGACTGAAAAGTACTTTTTCCACATTACTTGTGGAGAAATATTTAGGAAAGTAATAAATTAAAAAAGAAATTGTGGTTGTTTTCCTCATTCTTGTATGGTTCCACAACATCCCGAGAATATACGTGGGTATTCAAATATATTTGCAAATCATATCATTATTGATTTTATTCGAATATTCCCGATGCATTTATGAATTATTATACAATGAAATGCTTATAATCTCATAATTGATGAAATTACAAGAAATTTATTTGTCTATCGTTACATACCGAAAACTACGTAAAAAGTACATTACAGACAACATACCTATAATATTCCCGAATAGAATTCGATACTACCCACGTATTCTAGACAATATCAATACATATCTCCCAAATATTAACATAACGATATTCTACCTATATACCCATAAAATGTCGGAAACGTGCTCTAAACACTACCATTGTAACTAAGAAATTTTCTCTAGCTCTACTGTTCGTGTTTTTAGCGATAGCACGAACCCAGCGAGATTATATTAAAACCGAAATTCCGCGCAAACAAATATCAACTGAACGATAATTACATCAGTAGCAGTTGCATACGGAATTCCTATTGAATTTCCAGTTAAGTTATGCATTTTTGGGCCAAACAGTTAATCAATTCCCCGCATATATTTGCGGCGTAAGGCTGGTTACAAATAATTGTATTGTTAATGAACACCAAATTGCTCGGCGAAAGAACGCCAGCGACAGGCGAACTATGTGCCACGCAAGCCGCTGAATGCATTTTGACTAATTGACGCAAAGACGCAAATTGAAGCCGAACGGCTTGGTTCATTAAAAAACGGCCATTCCTCATCGAATAGTCAAAACAAATGACACTTTAAGTCGCAAGTCGGAAATTAAAACGGTCGCGCGCAAATCCTTGTTAAGCAGTTCGTAATGGAGGTCACCGCATACCGGGAATACCCGGCGCGGGAAATCACAGCCGCATGTCCACATTTTCATCAATTTTCAAAATACAATCGCATGATCTTGTTAAAATTCAATTATTAATCCGCTATTGCTGGCTGAACCGACATTACATTTTCATTTCCGCCATTCAGCGAATTTCATCAGATCGGCGAAAAATGTCGATCTCCGACAGACGATATTTCGGGGACGACTGGAACATCGTGGCACGAGCAACGAAAGTTGGAAAAAACTTGCAAACTATTCGGAATCCAAAGTTCGGTTCTCATGTGGGTCAATTTTTTTAGCGACCGCTTCTTGAAGCCACTGTCAAAGTTGTACCGAAATCGTCAGCCTTTTTCTCACCTTTCACAATTATTAACGATATGAAGTGAATAGTTTGTTATAACCGTCTGTTTGTACAAACCAACAACATTTATATGCGGTTAAGTGAATGATATCAATATCACTTAAATGAAATTTAAGTGATATTGATATTCAAAAATGTTTTTAAAAACTTCAAAACACCATTTTTAAACAAAGATTCAGTTATGTGCGTAGAAATGTAAACCCAATCTTGCTTTCAAATAAATAGAATGTAAAAAAAGTGTTTTTGTAAACAAAAACACTTTTGTTTACAAATAAACGAAATATAATCTCACTCCTGTTTATAAATAAAAGAAATGTAATCTCGCTGTTGTTTACAAATAATAAAGGTAATGTTATCACTCTTGTTGACAAATAAAAGTAATATAATCAATCTTGTTTACAAATAAACGGAAGGTATAGAAACGATAGGCAAGCAATTAGGCAACGAAGCTGTTTTGTCCGCTATTTCTGCAATTATTCCCCAATTTTCTGGTCCTGGGTGAAACGTTTTTAACGGATATTTCGCGTTGCAAATGGCGTTCGTTGAAAACTAACTGCCGGATCGACTTCAGCCCATTACACGACAAAACGATCATTAATTCAACTTTTGCCAGCGCAGGACACTGGCTTCGTCAGTCGGGAACTTTGACATCCTCTTAAAGTGCATTATGCATAACGAACGGACGAATCCGCGGATCGATTTTCAACTTCGGCTAATCGACTTTCTCGCGCGCGGTGCGTGAATTTTCGTTCGAACGTTCGGGCATTAATATTAATGAAGTTGCCGAAATATTTTGTCGTAAGACATAATAGCCGTCGCGTTCATAAAGACACGGAAATGGGAATACGGAGGGAATGTGTTGCGAGTCAAGGAATGAGCAGAATTCGGCGCAGTACGGCGGCGTAATTCTAGCGGCTGTGTGGCCGCTTGTATTAAAATTGATGTGTTCCTAACACATATCTTACGGTTTGCGCATGTTTGTTCATTCGAAACAACAGCGCCGATTGTTTGTTACAAGTATAGATTCTGTGCTGCAAAAGTGTTTTGGTTTTTAATCGCGAGCTGTTTTCGGGAAGAATTCTAGCTTTTTTGTTACGGTCTGAAAAATGCTGGCTGGATACTATGAAATATTTGCGAAAACGGCAGACAATCCGAAAAAGTGGATAATGTCCGTCTTGGTTTTGTTTTCGAAATGAAAGGAGAAATACTGCGTCAAAATACTCGAAACTGTAGTGGCTTCAGGTGTTTTCAATCGATGATTCGATTTAAACACGAAAATGCCGTATTTATTCGCTTAGTAAGGATTTGTTTTTAGCTTACAATTTGCTGTTCTAAAAACGTCGTATGGAAACGTTTCTTCAAATTGTATACCAACCTTATTTTAACATTTTACTTTAAAATTGTACGAAAATGTGATGATTTTCTATGTTTTCAAAAGTATTCATAAAATTATAATGATTTAGCTTGTTATATAGCTTGTTATTTTGGTATTCATTTTTAAATAGTTGTTATATAAAAATGAATACCAAATATTGAAAATCAATATAAAAATATATATGACGTTTTTTGTAAAATATGCAATTGATGCTGTACCCTTATTTAGCTTTACAAATATCTGTTGACATTAAAGTAATGTCAATTCCCAATAGAGATCTTAACTGTTGTTGGTCACCAAAACATATTAAATGGCAGTCAAGAGCACTGATCTGATCATTTATTTGACCGTTTATTTAATCGGACAATAACATTTAGAGAAAAATTTTTTCGCTTATTTTTAGCTTTTGTAGATAAACTGAAGTTAGTATATAAGTATATAGAATACTAATAAGTAATTTTTTATAAATGAAAGTACATTGAAATACATACATTTGCATGTATTAATTTAAAAATATAACATAATGTATCAAATACAGCAATTTAATTAAAGTTGTTTTTAATCAATTAAATTTAAAACTATATAAATTGATCGATATATGCAAGATAATAGTTTCATAATTAAATGTAATATTTCAAATATAATTTTATGTACGCCCCAAGAAACCCATTGTATAAAAATGTTATAACTATAAAAATTAGCATACAGAATCAAAACAAAAAACAAATAAATATTATGTAAGTATTATGTCAAGTTACTAAAACCGTTCATATTGTAACAAAGGTTTCTAATTTGTAACTTTCTACTGTTCTTCAATATGGACAAAGATATTCGGATAATTTTTGGAGCCATGAGTATCCCAACTTAGTACAACAATTTCGTATCGAGATAATATTGTTTTAAGTTTGAAATAGTGACTATAAACTACTTTCAGATACCTTACGAAGAAATTTTAACTGAAGTAAATAATGAGAATTCAGACTTTAGGCATTCAATATTGAATTTCAGTTACTTCAACATTATATTTTGTTTAATTAACCCTCTATATCTCAAAACGATTGAAATCACGTTGTTGTGAATGAAGAAGGGGCAGGCCAATCATTTTAAATCTGTTTAGTCGTGTGTGTGCCGCGATGTGCTCATTGGCTTACACAAATCACGGCATGTAAACTAACCAATACGATGGGTGTAAAAAGATACCTAACCTATTTATATCATTGGGAGATGAATTGGCGCGAACTGCATCTCAAGAGTGGGGGAAAACTCATGAGATATAGAGGGTTAATTTGACGGCGGCATTTTATGATACTGTCTCGATCATATATCATTAAAGTTCTTTACAACGATATGTAACAAAATGTCTCCTAATTTCGAATTGTTCATTAGTATTCGCATTATAATATTTACATACATTAATTATTTAGACATATTAACTTATTGAGTAAAATTGGTACAATTCAAGAATCCATATCCAGTTAAATCAATTTTACACAGCTGTGCGAGAATTGCTTTCTGAAATTCTAACTACAAATAAAATTCATATTTTCTACATTTTAAACAAGTTATAAAAAATGTTGTTAGGATGAAATGAACTAAACACAATCATGCGACATTGACTAAGAATATACATTTGTCTTTCGGTAACTCATGCGACAAATGCTTATCTTATTTCTTATTCCATAAGGTGGAACTAGCATGACAGTCGTGACAAAAAGTTTTTCATTTTAGTCTATTAATATTTAAAAGTATTAAAAAACGTGAAAATATGTAATAAAAATGTATTAAGGGATTAAAAGTCAATGTATAACTTACATAGATTAAATGTTTATACGCGAAATAACTGTTATTGATCTGACTGCTGTAACTGATATCGACCAAACTGGTAAAAAATACATTTTAAATTTCTGCAACTTTTATTAATTGAAAAAATCTCCTATAAAATGTCAGTATTTTATTCAGTATTCTAACTGTAAACTAAACTGTTTTTTGTGATTTTACAAATTGAGTGTCTGAATGTTAAAATTCGCTGAGCGCTCGACACGCCCCTGAACGCGGCAATCGCCGCTGAGCGCGTTATGCTCGGATTAGAATTAAAATATCATTTAAATTATCACTGATATCCATATAGTGTCAGCGAGAAAATTGTTCCTTAAGATCTTAGGATTAACTGTGCCAAGTTTTAAAAAATTCCGTATTGTACTAATCGAAATACATACATATATATTAGCGCGCGACAAATAAAGAATGTTCTAGTACATTATTAGTCCAGCCCGAGTATATATGTAAATATTGCGATTCGTACAGTACGGAATTTGTTCAAAC
>JABFPB010006783.1:0-11662 GCA_022817645.1 Ceratoteleas bidentatus | reverse complement strand
AAACAATTTTAAAAACAAATACCTGCCAGGATTGCCGTAGAAGACAAATGGCAACTAACAAAACTAACAAAACTAACAAAACTAACAAAACTAACAAAACTAACGAATCTAACAAAACTAACAAAACTAACAAAACTAACGAATCTAACAAAACTAACGAAACTAACAAAACTAACAAAAACTAACAAAATTAACAAAACTAACGAATCTAACAAAACTAACGAAACTAACAAAACTAATAAAACTAACAAAAACTAACAAAACTAATAAAACTAACGAAACTAACATAAATCATAATTCAATAACTAATTTCATTCTTATTAACAAAACATCACTTTTCGATTCAAACCGCTAATTCAAACTTGCTCTATGCTTTGGACAACACCTTAAGACTAAGAAAATAGCATCCCTGCATTTTATCGACACGTTTTTAATGTTTCGTTCTTCGCGATATTTAGCACACAAATGAAGAACTCCTATTCAATTTTCATTCCTCGCGCGTGAATCACAAGCAACCGGATTAATCATCAGACATTATGGAAACAGAATCGACGACGAATGACGATTTTGTAATCAATGCAACTGCCGGACGAGTTCGCGCGGCGGCGTGTTTTCGCGAAAATGATTCGACGGAAATTGGTTTCGGCGAGCGCGATAAAGAGGCGGGTCGCGAAACATTAATGGGAAAATTGTTTGCGAGCTACTTTTTTTCGTGCCGCGTCGTATAATTAGAGTAGGCGTCTGTATCAGTCTAACGACGTGAGAATATGTTTATTTAATGGGAAAGTGATACGCACTTGGCCGCGGATTTAATTAATCGCATTTTATCGAAATTCAAGCGATATCGCCGAGAGAATGTTGGTTTAACGTAAATGCCAGCAAAAGTACATACCGACGGTGTACTTAATCTCGTTATGTCAATACGTTGCATATCGAAGGTTGATTGGGTTCAATAAATATTAATTTTATGTGTACGCGAAATAATTAACGGCGCGTTGATATTCACTTCGCAGATCCAGAAATAAACGATCAAGTTGTTTGCCGTTTATGCGAAAATTGAGTTGCACGTATGCACCTTACGTTTAGGGATAGGGCTAATCGAAATTTAGCGGATCCGCGAAAGATTTTTATTTATACTACAAACACGTAACCCTAATATTAGCAAACGATATTTACAAAAATTACATCGCGGCGGAAAAATGTCAAAAATGTTAAACGAATAACTTCATAATCACAGTCAGTCGATATCCGTGCAAAGTAATAATATATCGAATCGGCAATGCGCCAATTATACGTCGGCTGTAAGTATTGTAATTAACAGTAACTGTTTCGCTCCGTAACAGTTTATATATACCACGAAATATAACTGTACAGGTTATTATTTCGTTGTATAATTTATCGCGAATACAATACTTACTTGCATTTCTGCGGTGGAGATAATTTGGTAGAATTATCGCATTGAATTTGATCGATATTGATGTAACAGTCAGCTAATTAATCGAAATTTTTTCTTTCTATAATTTTAAAATTAATTCGTCGATTTTTATTTATACAAATTACAATACGTAGATTTTAAATAATTTCATTTTATACTTTTTATTACATTAAATTTTTGGGATATTAAGTAGACCATTTGTCAAATTAATTCCCACCGAAACAGGTCAGACACTTGTCAGACAAAGGTCCTTAATTCGTGCGAAACAAATACAACTCAGTGCGAGTTAAGTCAGGTCAGGACATTAGCTTGTCAGCAAGTTTCGGGCGAGTCTTTGCGCAACGAATACGCAGACACGAGAGCGCGTGTCGGCATTGATGTGTGGGCGCGTAATATATTCTTGGAATAGACAATGTAGCGCACGTGGAGATACAGAAGCGGAGCCGGGCGAACGGCCACGGGGCCCTATAATGAAGCGTTGACGCAGGCATAAAATGAGCACCGCCGAGACAATGGAGTGATTGAACGCACCAACGCCAAAGGGTTGCCCGCGCTGAGCCTGGGGTGAAAATGTCAATATCGAAATGTCAGAGCGCGTTGCAAATTCACCTCGTTCTGCCACCGAGTCGCATGAAAAGCCAAGGACAAAACGTCCGACGTGTCGCGCGATTTTTCGGTTGACGCTTTTCAGTCGACCCAATTAAATGACCATGATAATTAGCTTTTCAAATTTTAACGAACAATAATTTCAGGAAAATAATTTTATAACAGTAAAATTATTTTTAACTTTTTTGTTATTGATACAAAACTAACAAAACTAACAAAACTAACAAAACTAACAAAACTAACGAAACTAACAAAACGAACAAAACTAACGAAAATAGCAAAACTAGTAAAACTAACGAAACTAACGAAACTAACAAAACTAACAAAACTAACGAAACTAACGAAACTAACAAAAACTAACGAAACTAACAAAACTAACAAAACTAACAAAACTAACGAAACTAACAAAACTCACAAAATGAAATGATTATACAATTATAAATATATCCAGGGTCACGATAGGGTCTCTGGCCAAGTAAACAAATTTTAATTTGATAAATATCGTGAACCCATCTGTGTTTGCAAAAATTGCATGACGTCAAATTGCGATTAAGGTCGATCGAAAAAAGTGTCGACTTCGCGACGCATAAAGCAGAACGCAATTTGGCTTTGCGCGAAGTTTGTGCAAATTTCGCGGCAAGTCGTGCGTCGCCAAGTTATTACATCGATAAATTGCGCGTCGTTGTTCCCGTATGAAAAACGCCAGGCAGATTACGTCGGTGGCGCAAACTTCCCTTTTATAGTCTGCGCGAAGTTCCGGTGACAGTCGTGGCGTCGTTTGTATGGAATTATCATTTTTGAGGGGGAACCGCGTTTTGTCGGTAAAAGGGTTCAGAGGGTTGCGCGCTCGCAGCGCATCGTTTCGCGGTTAACGTTCTTCGCGCGTATTTTATAAGCAAAAGAAATTTGCTGCCGAAACAGATTGCTTCCTCGCTCGGGGATCCGGGATAATGTCATTCGGCGCATCCGAAATTGACGTCACTTTTTCGTCCCGCGTAAACGACGCCGCAGACCGCCAATTCCCCCAGCGCGTTTCGCCGCGCGTTATTTATGACCGCAGTACATCAAACGATGAGTTATCGATAGGTAAATGATAAACAATTAAGTGTAATTTTATTCCCCCGCGCTGATCTCTGCTCTCCATTGCGCGTGCGCGGCGATTTACGAGCCACCGTGGAAATTAATTTCACGTGCAATTATATTGATTGATATTTTCAGAGCCGACGCTTTGACGCTGATTACACACCTGTTAACGAAGTACTTGGAGAGTTCGATTCCCAGGTGTCTTGCCTTGTAGAATTAAAGTTTTTAAACATCTCTGAAAATCTCTGAAAAACTGCTCTAAAAACATCTAAAAATCTCTAAAAATCTCTGAAAAGTTCTGAAAATCTCTGTTAATTGGAACTGTTCGAGAGTTTTTTCAATGATTTTAAGAGAAAAGTCTGGAAATCTCTGAAAAATTCTGGAAAACTATATCAGTTCCTATTTTTTCAGAATTTTTCAGAGATTTTCAGAAACTTTTCTCTGAAAATCTCTGACAGTTTCAAATTTTAGAATTTTTCAGAGATTTTCAGAGATTTTAGGAGGTATTCACAGATTTTCAGAGATTTTTTTCTACAAGAGTTTCAGACTCTCAAAACCAATTTTTTCCTGCAACCCCCCGTTTTGAATTGCCACCTAACCAAGTGAAATCTTGCCCATTACATTCAAAAGAAATACGAAAATTAATGACGACGATCCGGAGATAAAACGCGGTGACGTACGCGGCACATTGTAATCCGTCATATTACCATATCCCCAGCCATTGCTTGATTTCTCAGCGCTCGGTGGTTCTCTTAATTTTCGCCCACGATACTTCCCATTCGCGAGTCCTAGCCATCACGGACAGCTCCATTAACGCTCGCTGCGGGTAACCCGAACGTCCGAATGCAAACGATCTCGCGGCGGTTGTTCATGAGAACGTCCTTTGAGGGTTCCCCGGTCGTGCGAGCGAACTCGAAAATCGTCGACGGCCCGAAAATCGTCGGATTCGAGGAGCGCCGCGACGAGAGCGAAACGGCACCATCATCTGTCGTAATTAAAACGTCTCGAGTGCGTTGCTGCGCGGACCATCGTCCGGCTGACAGCCCCGGCTGGCACAATGAATTCACGTGTAACGCTCCTCTTTTTCTTCCTGCTTTTTGCGCCGAGGGCCCGCACGGTTTTACATATTTAATTTCCGCGCGCGCAAACGAACGCTCGCCGGTTCGAACATTGTTGACTCAGTCGCGGACGGAGACACAGATGACGGACCTGGCGAGCTTCGTCATTATGGGATTGGGCTTGGGGAACTGGTACTTTAGTTGGGTTGAGGTTACATGGGCGGTGGGTGTAAAGTTTCCAGCATTTTTCGTCGAGGATAGTTGTGCCGTCGTTTCGGGTTTTTATTTTGAGGTAGAAATGATTGAATCGTAATATACGCTACGATAGTTAATTCGAAATGCGATAACAGCGCCATCTTATAAACGTGATTAAGTTTAGATTGAATTTCATTTTTGTGGCCTTGCTAATTATGTATAACAAAATCAACAAAAATAGAGGCAAACTTAAATGAAGGAGTCAGGACAAAATAATTTTCATCGAAATAGCCCAACGGTGAAAGGTTCGCATTTTCGCCACGAAATTGGCGCTGCAGTCGTTTGTATCGTAACGTAAAATATTGAAAGAGAAGGCATAGCAGGGTTAAGTGAGGTGAAAATGATCAGTGTCGAAATATAAATGTCCCGTTTTTAATGCCAAAATACACATTTGTTCATTCATGATAAGATACTGTAATAATTGCTTTGATATTTAGACTGTTGTACTTGGCTAGAGGCACTACAGTGTCTCTTGATAAATTCGATGTAGGAATTCGATCAGGGTATACATTAATTTTGTAGGTTATAATTTGGCCAATCCCTCATCGCAAAAGTCACTATCGACAAAATTTACAAAAAACTGCAAAAATTGCGCAGTTAAATCAACATAGCCTTTGAACCTGAAGAGAAATACAAATCTATGTGTCCAATCCATGTCACTCTCATGTTTCTCACTATAATCTACCTCTCCGTTTGTTTCTCCGTGTAAAAATAACCGATGGATTGGCTATTTGGATAATTCAACTTCGAATGTCCAGAACTAATGACAAGATGAATTTGAACATCGAAAAACGATTTTACCACGGAACTACCCGGAAACCGACTCGCAGTCTTGCATTCACTGGAACCGGAAATTCGCGCGTATAATTGTGATTTCGCAGCGACTAGTCGGACGTCTGACGTTTACGGCAATGACGCTTATTCGCCGAGGACCTCGGTCGGGAAATATTGTTTCTTATTACGGGTAAGAGCCCTTCGACATTACGACTGCCATCCGCGTGCATCGCGACGGGGTAACAGTGCATAGGAACTGGTTTTCTAGTCATTACTCGGCGCGGCTCCACGTCACATATAAATACTGTGCCATAATACCGCGTTTATGACCGGAGCTGCACAGACAAATTGTGAATTCTCCTCGTCCAGCTGTTTGCCGTGGCCGTCTGCGCTGTCATTCTCGCTGCTCGTCGTCACGTCGAGCGAGCGCTCCCTCGTCATTTACTTTTATTATTTATTCGAATAAACAATTACGCGCAAATTAGACGCAAAGAAAGCGCCCGATTAGAGGCGATTTATAGTGATGAGCCGCGATGGAACGATGGTCGCGAAGCCCCGAGATTGAATTCAGAATGAAGGACGAGCCTTCGTTATTTTTGCGCGCCGACGCTTCCCATTACTATGGTGATGGAAAACTAAAATGAGCTCTCATATCATTACCGATCCTAAACGCAACTTGTCTCAAGTTGGCTGGTTTATGTGAAAGCCTCGCCGGTGCTTCCTGAATTAAAATTCTGCTCGACTAAGTGGAATTGTAACTGGACGACAGCGAGTCTGAGAGTGAATTCCAATTTGAGCGTTTTTAGGGCAAATCCGACTGAAGGATCATCCGGTTTCGCAAACGGAGGAAAAATTACGTGTAGAAATCAAATGGTAAATGTACTTATGAAAATTATTTCTGTCTTTCAGAGAGTTATTTCTATGTGAAATCGTTTTGAATTTAAGAAATTGTTTAAACAAGCTTTCATTTTCAATCTATTCTCTTTCCTAGTGAAACTACACTTTATGTGAAACACGTTTCGAATTGAATAAAGTATTGTTTTTTATGCACGATCTACTCTTTAACCCTTGAACCTCAACCCTTGATTTCTTCAACTCTTCTCGAGGATGCTGTATTACTTGATCAGGTCCTCAGGCAACCGTATCAACTGACTACGGATAGAAAGTTTGGAATCGACGTGGACATGATGAGGAAACCTGGTCAGGCTCCCTTTGTCTGGAAAAAAAACCTAGACGAGAATTGAACCCTCGATGGTTAGTTAGCAATCTGAGTTGACTCCGAGCTACTGAAAGACTTTATAAATAAGTTACCGTGATATGTCAATCATATTATGATGTGGCTTGCCTTGTCATAACCTGATCAGGCCCTGATACAGTTGGCCTTATCAGGATATGTAGTTTCCTAACTCAAACTTGATAAGACCATCAGTTTGCCATGTCATAACCACATCAGAATTAGCAGATCATGTCATCAATAAGGTAATGATGACATGATCTATTGATGAGGCCCTAATATAGCATTCCACAACAGGGCCAACCAATGCCAAGTGTTATATTCGACTCAATGCCTCATTAGAACACCTAATTGGGACCTTGTACGGTCATCATCATGATCATATTTCCCACTTCGATTCCTGATAGGTCCACATGTCTGATGGCATGCCACATCACAATTTCTCCTAGGGACAAACGAATTTCCGCGACCTCGTGCACTTTCGCGCACAACCATGACGGCATCCTCGCACGGCGATGGCTGCATTGATAATGAAATATTGCAAAAACGGTGCTGGCTCGGCGGGGTTCGTGCGCCGCGGCAATAAATAACGGCTTCGGCATCGGGGCACGGCTGGGTCCGCGGATGATGAAGCGACCGGTACTTAGCCGTTACGTCACGAAAAATGGCCGTGCCGCGGAAATTTAGCAACGTCCACACTGAGACTAATCGCGCAACTCGATTCCTGTTATAATTACCGAACCGCGCTGCCGGAAAGGCCTCGGCACGTAGCCGCTCTTAGCGCCGGTGTGCCTTACATCGACGCTCTGTCACGCACCGTTCGGGACATGCGATACACAGGGCAGCCGAGCGGTCGCTCCGATTTTTTGTCGCCGCGTTCGGGGTTGAGCGCACCCCGGGTCCGCATAAATCGCGCGCGCCGTAAATCAAGGATGGGCGTAGCCGACACGCCGCGACATCGTAGAGGTTGGAAGGAACTTTGCGCCGGTCCGCGCGACGCCTCGTTCGATTTATCGCGACGACTCGTCTGCGGCGTTTAATTGATACGGAGCGTCTTCGGCGGCCGGATTCGGCGCGGCCCCGTGAATCAACATTATCTCGACACGCCGACACGACAGTTGTGGCCCGCGAAACACGCGCGCGAGTAATTGAACCGTACGATCGGCCGCTAATTAATCGCGGCTAACCGCGCGGGCCTTATCGGGCCCAAGCTCGGCCCCTCATAACGAAGATCCGCGCGATAGCGAGCGCGATCGTGACTCACTGCATCGGCAGTATAATTGCGCCGATAATAGACCCGTAACTTGAGTCATTGTGCGCCGGTAACGAGATTGCGCGAACGAGGGCCCCACGTTGGCCGGCGACCCCGGAAGCGAGCCATCTGTCCGGATCCGCGGTTTCGTCGACGAAAAAGGGGAGGGGACCCTCGAGACGAATCGGAGGAGGGTTTCGGCGGTTCTGGGTTTGGAGGCTGCGACTCGTGTGAGCGAGGAATTGTCGAAACTAACAAAACTAACGAAACTAATGAAATTAACAAAACTAACGAAACTAACAAAACTAACAAAACTAACGAAACTAACAAAACTAATAGTCCACGTGAGAGTGGACGGTTTGTTCCTGTGGGAGCATGTAGTTCAATAAGTGATGATGCGTACACGAAGAACTAACGAAACTAACAAAACCAACGAAACTAACAAAATTAACGAAACTAACGAAACTAACAAAACTAACAAAACTAACGAAACTAACAAAACTAACAACGAAATTAACGAAATTAACAAAACTAAAAAAACTAACGAAACTAAGGAAACTAACAATACTATCGAAACTAACGAAACTAACAAAACTAACAAAACTAACAGTCCACGTGAGAGTGGACTGTTTGTTCTTGTGGGAGCATGTAGTTCAATAAGCGATGATGCGTACATGAAGAAATCTGGGAATTACTGAAGTGGTCTCTTGGAGAAATAAAATCTCTAAAAAACTCTGAAAACTGGAACTGTCAGACTTTTTCCAAGATTTTCCAAGATTTCAGAGTTTTCTCTGAAATTTTCTGAAAAACTGGAGCGAATATCCGAGACCATATGGATCGTCAAACGAAAATTTCTCCGATCTTCAAAACCATCCATTACCTAATTCCTCAACTGCAAAGCGCCACTTTCCAACAGTGGCAATAAGTTGTTCCATCGCTACACTCTTCTCCAAGAAACCGTCTTTTCTCCTCAAGTGCAAACCGTCGGAGTGGATCAAGTCCGATTCCATTACTTCCACGCCCCCGCGCATGCGTTTCATCTTTGATCCACGGGCATCCGCCGACTGCGATAAAAAACTGACCAAGCTGTTACGCTGACGCGCGCAAAGATTTGACTCGCGTAATCGGATTAAGGCACAGTTCGGTGGCGGGCGCACATGTTTCCGTGTCTTTCTGCGGCCGAAATTGAAATGCGCCAAGTGCCGATGACTTCCTCGCTGGATCGCAACAAAGCGGCCCTTCGCCGGGCGCATGGGTGCGCGTTATTTTCGCAGACCACGATACGAGCTAATACAATTATTTCGGATGCACGAGGGGTCGCGGCTCCCCCAGGAAGAAGACGAGAAGGGTCGCGCGAACGCCGGGATAAGGGTCGCTGGGTACCATCGCCTGCGGCTCGCCATCCGCCACTTTGCGTATTGCGTATTGCGGTGCGACGCGTCACCGCACACTTGCGACTAATATCAGCGATCACGAATTATTGCGTTATCGAACTCTTTCAGCTGCGCTGCCGGAGATACGCTTGCGGGCTTTGTCATTAAGTCGCAAACGAAAGGTACCATGTTGGGCGCCCTTTGTTTCTTTAACTTTGCAGTCAAATGGAAATAAAGAACGGGGTCAGAATAGGTCTATTTAGTTGAACATATATGTTGAACTGAGCTTATTTTCATTGTTCAAGATTATAAATTACCAAAATTTTTTTAGACTAATTTTATGTGATTAAAAACTTTATTGAATAAACTAATTCTTAAAGAGAAATTGGTAATTTGTAATATCTGTCTGATTTAATATGATGAGATTGTTCTTCTTTCTGAAATGCAAACAGCTCGAACGAAAAGAGGCGGGAGTTAACTCGAAGACCACTTAATTCTGCAGAAAATGGAACGTTCAATAACCACTTACTTTACATTCCGTTTACCCGCAAGCCGAACCAATTCGACGATAGCATAAGCGATTCGGTAAAAGGCGCCTTTTGGCCATGAAATTTAAGCGGCGAAGTGTGTCACAACAGTGTCGATTAATCATTGGGACGGGATTAACACCCATAGGCGTCATCGGCGTATCATCTTACTCTTACTGCCGGCGCGGTAAATTATGCAACGCCTAAAAGACACAGTTCTCGATCCGTTCGATTCAGAAAGCGACACGACAATCATGACAGTGCGAACATAATCGTAGCCATAATGACAAGCCTGCGGTGCTACGGCGCACGCGACAGAAGCCTTGCGTAATTCGATCGGGAAAAAAGCAAGGAAGTCTAACCAGATTACGGCAATCATATTTCCATCAGAATTCCTGGGAATACGCTGAAAAACTGCAAAAACCTCCGTCGAATTGATTAACTTTTTTCATCGCGCTGCGTTGTCACGTGCATTTGCGATTGCCCGGACAAAAGACGTTCCAATTTCGTTTGTGCGAATGAAAAAAAGGGAATGCAGAAAAAGAAGCCGGGAAGAAAAAGAGGTCGAGAATCTGGAATCACACGTTGCGATTACGGAACGTACTTGAGAAAACGGCTCGTGAAACGCAAGTTACACACTTAAGACCACGCCACGATTGAGGGTTAATAAGTAGTTCATACTTTTAACCTTGATTTTTGCATTAGCGCCGAACGGCAAAACCGTAATAAATAATAGCCTGCGCGTACTATCTCTTTAAGCTGAATTCAAATTGCCGGTTAATTGTGTTTGAAATAAAGCGATGCAATGTGCAATTGCGAAGGCAATGCTGCGAGCGTCCGAGCGCTGCGTGCGCCGTTTCAAATAACAAACATTAACGGTTAATTGCGAGTCGAAATAATTATTACCACGGCCCGTATCGTTAGGCCACAAGAAACGGACACTCGCGTAAAACACGAGTTATTGAATTATCGCGCTTTTTATTGGTTGCTACATCCGCATTATCATCTGATAAGAGAAGATATTTGGCGAGCTAATTGAATGTATAAGGACGCGCGATCATAAAGCAACCGATTTTTCAATAACTTAAGCTTTCGCACAAACCGGGGGTACCATTAGGCGTTTTTACGACGCGCGATGGTAAAATCTTTTAACGTCGCGATTTACGAGCCGCTAAGTCATTCGTCTCGCGTAAACTCGCATAGAAATCGGTTCGCGATCGGTAACGATCCTGAAATCGGTGCCGATCGCGAAGCTGCAATTAATCGCGCGAGAAAAACGCGAATCACGCGGTAATTGTAGATCGATCGGCGATCGGATTGTGATCGTAAATTTCGTCGATCGATTAATGTCGCGCACTGACAGACGCTTTTTTGCCGCGCCAGGCGTCTGGAGAAACGTGTGATCCATGTTTGTATTCGATTTATTATCGCTCCTATTCATCGCGCGGGGAAAAAATCGAGGCCTCGGGAACATTTTGTTGTTACGACACGCACGCGCGCGGTAAAAAAAGCGCTATTCAAATTTTTATCCCGGCGTGAAAACGATCGCGATCGCGCCGATACGCGCGGCTTTATTGCCTCTGCCTCTGTTTTTCCATAATTTGCAATGGCGTTGGCGTTTAATTGGAAAACGCAATGATTCTGAAAAATGTAGCGATTTTTCCCGCTCCACCGGCAAGTGAGATTGTGCGTGCGGCTCTTTTATTTCTGTGCCGGCGCTCATTTATCATCATTACGCGTTTTTATGTAACGGCGCTTCGCTCAAGTATTTGCATGATAATCGCGATTCCCGCGACGAACGGAGAATCCCGATCGAACGGTTGCTGGACTCGAACTGATACGAAAAATTATGCGGAAAAATACTTGACATCTTTTTTTAGACGATCAAAAAGGAACTCAAGACTACAATTTTCCATATCGAGAAAATTCTAGGCTTGAATTCAGAAACATATTTCTTTTCGTTAATTTTATTAAATTAACGAAACTGTGCCATAGATCCGCGTCATTTACTTTAAAAAATCGTTAGTTTATAAAATGGTTAGTTTATAAAAATCGTTAGTTTATA
>JABFPB010006782.1:0-11662 GCA_022817645.1 Ceratoteleas bidentatus | reverse complement strand
AATATGTTTCGCAAAAAAATTCAATATGTTTCAATATGTTTCTGTACGTTTCAATATGACATTTTTAATAGGGAATGCATTCTTCTAGGACACTTATCGATATATATCTGCAAAGTTTCCCCCTAAAATAAGCATGTCTCCAATAAAACAGCCGTAGCAAATATATCTTACAAAATGTCAATAAATCGCCACCCTAACGCACTCATACACTTTTAAATCCAATCTAACAAAATTTTTTGCAAATTTGCCAAACATTTTCAAAATCATTCCACAAAGAAATCGCCCGAAACAAAAAGTTCAGTAAAAACAATGCAGAAAGACCAGTAACCGACAAATAATCCGGTACGAAATCATCCTCGCAGTGTCTTCGTTTTAGCTACGAGCCGTGAAGGAAAAGAGACGCCTAATTAAGCGGCGATTCGGCGCCGATAAACCGGACAAACCAACATCCGCGTTCCACGACGGTTTACGCCATTGTAAAGAAGTCATTTTATTTCGCATCGACGCTTCATGAAGCAATAACGACCGTCGCTTTTTGCCTCCTCTTTCTTTCATTCCATTTTTTTTTCGTTTTTATTTTTATTACATTTGATACTAATTAAAATATATATATAAATATATATACGTACATAAGTACGCACGAACCGAGAGAGCGTTCGTAACGCGGAGTTCAGTCATCGTATCCGCGCGGGCAAAAAAAATCGAGCGATTGGCGCCAGGATCTTTCCGTTAAATCAAGGCCGACGCGCCGGAGAAAGGCCGAAGGAGGCGCCGCGAACGCGCAATTACAGCAAATCCGAGTGTCGTCGCGATGTCGCCGCGTGGCAAAGGGCCGTCGGGAAAAACCGCGCCTTTTCCGCGACAGTCTGTAGTTTCAAGCGCGGGTTTTATAATTTAATTACAAGTAGCGCTAAGCGGTTATGAGAGCAAGCGCCTGGATTGACTTCATGCATGATTCCGGTTTGTAATTTCTATTTCAACGTTGAAGTAAAAAATACTTAAAATATAATGTCCTTTAAAGTATATAATTTATTGTTAATTTTACAGTACATACATAATTATGTACGTATTTTCAATTATGATTTAAATTTTTACTACACACTTACATGTAATTTTCGACATTTATGGAATGAAAACTTGTAATTTTAATTAGGCGTAAATATAATTGTAATGCATTGTAAATTGAATGTTAAATATAAGAAGAATGACACTAATGAAATTAAATAGATTGTAACTGTTTAATTATCATTCGCTAAAGTTAAACTTGTGTTAATTTCTACTGGGATCTGGCGTGGGACGTAGTTGATCAAAATGGAACAACTTTTCAACGTTTAGATTTGATCCGCCATTTTGAATTTTGAAATATTGGTAAATTGAATTTCTTATCAGCAACCGCAGCAACCCTCATATTCAAAGTGAATTTTCAATAATTTGCATTACCTTGCTAAAACCTATTTAAACAATCTCTAACTAAATTTATTTTAAAATTTAAAAAACCTACCTGAACGTCAACAGAAATTTGTATCAAAAAGTACACCAAAATAAAACAGTTACAACATTTGTCTCTTCTTTCCCATTCCCAAATCAGCTTTTTTACAAGTCACGTCGCTTTCCATAAGTCGCAATTACCTTAAAACAGGATAACCTAAACCTTTTGAATCTGGAAAGAGATCCGAATTTATTCGCACAGGAGATCCGACATGAGGTATATATGCACTATAAAATTAAACGACAAACACATTATAACTATATTACCATTATCTCGGCGATATACATACATTAGTCGAACGTTTATCCGCTGTTTCGTTCGGTTTGGCGAGGCGCGCTCGGCGTGCCAGAGCAAGATGACTCGGGCGATACGGATACCGATGAAATCTAGCGAGGCGCGCGGTGACGTCGGTCCGAGTAATTAATTAAGCTCACTCGGGCGAACGAAAGAAAGGCGAACCGGCGGGTTTCAATCCAGTTCGCCGAGACGCGATAAAATTATACTGCGCGAACGATTTGTTTGAGTAACTCGAAAAAGCGGGTTTCGCCGTCGCCGAGGACCTTCGGCCGATTCTTTTTCAACTGCGGAAAATGACCTTTCTTGGTCAGTTCGGGTCAATTTTGTTTTATTTATGGTGATTTACGAAACAAAGCTTAAAAATCGGTTTGAAATCATTTCATTTGTTCAAATTTGTTTTCGTTTTTTCATTGTCTTCATTTCTTTTTTTCTTGTTTTAAAAATGTGTACAGATGTGTAAAAAAATTAACTTAATCAAAATGCATTTCCAATTCGAACTGCCAACGTCGTTAGTTTTTCTTTTTCTTTAAAACAGTAGCAAAACAGTTATTTTACCGATTTACATTATTGACGAATCCGTTGAAAAGTATTGTTTTAAAAAAACAAATGGTGTTAAAATTAGCCAAAATTATTTTAAAAATACAAGCTCGAAACAAAAGACAGTGTACCGCAGGGTGCTGTCAATGTTATATGGTTATAATATTATTCGATGGAAAAAGGCGACGGAAGTTTAAAGAATGCCACGGCAATCGATATACAAAACCTGCAAGAAGCTGCAAGAAATGCGAGCGCTTATTACCGTGAGAAGCACAGTTTCCAAAGGAACACCGGGCTCACAAAGGTGGTGCATGCGACGTTCAACTTGGTGCAATTCGTAAGGAAACATATTGGAGGAACAACATTTTTCAAAGAAAAATGGCGACGTTTCGCGGGAAACATTTTCCAAGTTGCGAACAGGAAAAAGTGCGCAAAAATGACCCTCATCGGTGAAACAGAGAGCCTTTGATCGAGTGAAATCGTAACGGCGAATTACGTGAGAGGAATGCCGCAGCGCGCGACGTTCGCGATTTGTGTTTATATTTAACAGTCATAATGCAACTGGGTCGCCAGCGAATCGAAATTCGAAGTGTGTCCGGTTTTGTATCAATTTCGAAAACCAACTTTTCTTGTTAAAGAGTGCAAAAAATACAACAGTTTTTACGAAGATTTGAACTCTCGTCCGTAAGATTCCGACGTGATTAAAAATGTTTAGCTTCTATTTTAAATGCAATTTTTTTGGTCTTTTCAAAATTTTCCAAAAAAAGTGTCCAGTAAGCAAGTATTGTAATTTTTAATATATTCAAATCTTAACCCTTCACTAGATAAGTTTTAGTTTTATTTGTCTCAAATATTTTTATGAAATATCAAACTGCTTAAAAATTGTTTTTATTTTGCATCATCTTCAGAAATTAAAATTGATTGGATCTCAATGATTCGAAATTTGCGAAATTGCAAAAATGAGATTGACGGATTTCGCAGCAAACGACGGCGCTATTAATATATCGCGTATCCGACTTGACGTGTGTCAGAATTTTCTTGAGGACACTCCGGTTCCCTTATAAATAGTCGGGTCGCGGCGTCGCACGCGGTTACGTCACAAATACGCAGCACGTATAATTCAATTATCGCATCTGAATCACTGCGACTCGAGATCCGAAAGACAATGGCAATTTGGGTCATTGCTTGACCACGTGCGCGTCATTTTTATTCGTTGATTTCTATTTTTTAACCCGGCGAACATTCACTTTTCATTTTCAAGTTTCGTTTTTAATCTTACGTCAGAAAATTCAAAGGTGAGCATTTGTATTAACATTTGTATTTTTTGCACATGTTCTGAGGCTGAAGATTCTAAAATTATATTTAAAAACAAAATGAGCAAATTTAGATTCAAATACTGATAACTAGAACAAAACGCCCTAATAGTTAGTCAATATTTTGTAAATATTTAACAAAATTTTATGTCATATTTAGAAAATATTTTAATGTAACAAATATTTACTAAATAATTTAAAACATTATTTAGTAAATATTATTATAGAAATGTAATGGGTAAAATAAACCCATATACACTATGGGTTAAATGTATAAATGGCTATTATACATATGTACATAACTTTCGAAATCCAAAATAAAAAGAGTGTCTTGTATCAAATATTCTTGAATCAAGTATTTCCCCGTGTTTTCAAAACGTCAAACTTCAAACTTGGCCTGAAATTCAAATCCAAATGTTGAATTTCGGTATTGTGCGGAATTCAAACCTTCACATGGAGACACTTTAGACATAAAAATGAATTTTCCGAAATTGAAAACTAATTTGAAATTCGAAAATTTGCGACAGTTTACGGCTTTGTTAGACGAGGTGTTCCACTACCTGCACCACTACCTGCACAAAATCCTCAAAGCGCGCAACCCGGCGATCCCGGACTTGCCCGAGGAAAGAAATCCCGCGTTCTACGTTTATCCGGTTTGTATGTGCATCAGCCTGATCTGCGGCATCCTTTGGCTCACGACGGACCTCTTGCGCCGTCACCCCGGCAAAGTAAACGCGGCTTTTGCATTCGGCGCAAACTCGATTCTTGGGACGCGTCCAAAAGGATTTCACGATACACGACAAACATCTCGTTACGATCTCGACTCGGATATTTTCTTCCGGATTATCAAAAGAAAATCGATTTTTCACATCGAAAAATATTTCAGATTTCTTTTCGGTGCAAAAACTCCATAAAATCTTGTTAAAACTCCATTCATTTTTTAAAGCGAATATCCAATTATTTGTTTCAATTGCACTGAGAGAACAATATTACTAAACATTACTGTTTTTGCTATTGAAACAATAAAATTTACTTTCAACAGTAAATTTGACCGTTTTTAAAAATATGTTTTTCGTTAGTATTGTCGTTAGTGTCCCACTATTTTCACAGTAATTTTTACAGATCTTTTTCTCTCAGTATGGAACCTTCAAATCAGTTTAATATTTTATTTGTAAATACATATTAAGGTATTTCTCCCGTAAAGGGCTGCATATTTAGGGTGCCAAGTAAAATATTTGTATTTTATTTAAATAAATTAAAACCGAGATTGTTGTTGGTTTAATGGTATTTTTTCTCCCCGTGTAGGTAGTACATTTGCGTGAAACTGTGCCAAATTAAATGTCAGCAAAAAACGAAGGTAATTTCGAAATTTCATTGAATTTTCTTTGGTTCGCTTTACGGGAGAAATACCTTAAAGAAAAAGAAAAAGTGCATTATGCAATTTAAAAAGAAGTTGCAATGTGCAATTTAAAAAAGCTGAAAACCATGTTCTACAGTTTTTATTTGAGTATTGAGATGTTTATCGGTAATCGAATGAGACGAAAAGGTATGTCTGTGTGCTATTATTATCTAAAATTGACTCGCACGAATTGGACGGTTTAGGCAGCAATAGCATGCGCCATTGGCGCCATATCGATGATGACCGGAGGCCTCTTCGCGATGCGTCACGCTGAAATTCACATAAATCTGAATGAAGTGTCAGACCAGGCTCTGCTGGCTCATCCAGTTTTCATCCACAATTTCATCTTATGCATGGTGTCTATATTTGGCATGAACATGTACTTAATTCAGGGATGGATACTATATGACTCCTGGCGATGGGTATTCAAACTGCAATCACTAATACACCATTGTCGAAATTCCATTTTTTTTATTTTTATCGGAATTTTTCAAATACAGCTAAAACAAATGCTTTTAACTTTTGTTTTAATAAAAAAAAAACAGATAAATATGATCTGAAACGTTCCTTAAAAGTTCCTTACATTCTGATTACATTTTACAACATTTTTCAGATCCCTTTTATCTCTGTAATTTATATAAACTATTTGCAATAAAAACCATTTAACAATGCATCAATAAATACGTATTTTATGACTCAACTAAAGTTTCTCGGAATAAATAATTAATTTAATTTGAGTAAAATCTGTTCTCTACATTTCAGTTAAAAAATATTATCGAATCTCTCCAACTATGCGAGACTTTAAAAGGATCGAAAAAAGGGCAAAACACCAAAGTGACCAATTGCAAAATTAATCCCTTTTGACTTGAATGACGTGATTCAAATCCGCAACAAGCCGCCGCCATTGACGAAAATCAACGTTTATCTGCGAATCGCGCAGTTATTTAATGCGCCGTTAATACGTGCCGATATTTCATTACCGAAATGTTAATCCACTCGGTTTGCACAAAAGCTTGCGCAAAATCGATCGCGCGCGGAATTTCGTGGCAAGCGGCGATGTTGCGGGAATACGAATGGCTCGAGCTCGCCGGGGATTACTTGTTGCAGTGGATTTCCTTTCTGTCTCTTTTCGATGTCGTTTTTCCTTTTTTCTTCCTTTTGCGGTTTCATCGTGACGAGGCATCAACGCTTTTCAGAGAAAGAGGCGTGAATCAGAGTCCAGCTCGCATTATGACACGGAAACGAGCGGAATTTCCGAAACCAGCGAGGACCGCCTGGACGAGTTCCGACCGATGCAGCAGTGGGTCGATTTACCGAAACTTTCGAAAATTAAGGAAGTAAGGATTTATTTCAGCTTGAAATGTTTCATTTAGTATTAATACGTTACGTTGATATTACTATTATTATTATTTTACATTAATAATAATAGCAATATCAACTAAACCCCGACGCAAATTATGGAACTAACATTTAGAGGAATGTAAGAATTAATAAATATATAAATGATAAAAGAACGACTGATTGTTTAGAATATCGTTAAATTGCTCTCAGATACTTCAAGCTTTTTTCTTGAACAATCTTACTACCATGTACAGTTTAATATTTCAGTTTATAAACTTCAAACTTAATTATTGTGAACATTTTTGTATCATGTATTTTCCCACTTAAATTTCCGATTACTAAATTTGCAATGGATTTTTTTGTCTTGGGTGATGGGTATGTACTCTCCTGACAAAAATTTGGGGAACATTAGAACATTATGAAAAATTGATTTTTTTTATTTAATCTGTCAGTTTTCATCCGAACAACTTGATTCAAAGTGATTAACTAAACGTTAGAATCTTAACTTTCCAACCGTGTCATTCAAATTATCAAAAATATTAATCCGAGTGGCGCAAATGTCTAGAACGTAAACTAGCTAAAAGAGCACTTTTTTATCGAATTAATATTTCTTAATTAACAGTGATGCAACTTCCAACTTTGAATGACTTTAATTAGAGAAAAATATTCAATCTTTGCGACGGTGACGTTTCCGACATCGAGACAAATTATTTTCAATTGCTGTCGAGTTTCAAAGCTGAAACACCTTTTGGCGTTTCTGTACTTTTACGTTCCACCAGAAATGTGCGTTCTCTGAATAAAGAATTTCGATCATTTGAATAACGTCTTAATTTTACAAACTAACTTCCGCTTTGTGCTAAATTAATGCCAAATAATAAATAAAATACTAATAATTGCTCCCTTGCTTTGATTTAAAATAGTACTTTTGGTAATAGATATATGTTTTAAAATGTGTCTAAAAGTGTACACTTGGTTGTTTAATTTCAGTTTACACAATTGCAAACATTTTTCAACAATATTGTTAGAAATTGGTTTGCAAACTGTTTTTTTTACTGAATAAAGAAACGATTTAGAAATAAATATGTTAGAACAACAAATTAATAATATTAATGATATCTAAATTAATAATCTGAAAGGTAACTAATATCAGTTATTACTTATACTAAAGAGTTATTTCCAAATAAGCATTTCATGATGCACATTTTTATAAACAAACGTATACATAATTAAACAACAAATCAGACTTCCTAGCAAATAAACAAATAAACTACTTTGGCCAAATATTGACCAATTCTGATACTACCTGGTTCACTGGGTATGTATTGTATTCAATACATTCTGATAAATTTAAATATAGTTAACTGCACTGGTACTGTAATCTGGAAATTACTACAATCCTAAACAGAAGCGCTTATCGAAAAAAAATCAAATAAAATTGAAATCTATCGTTTTTCGTTTGCTGGGCTCCATTCCCACTTGAAACGTACAAAAAACCCGATACCCCTTGAAAAAAATCGTACACTACCGCCATCTCTCCACTTAAAGCCACACTATGTCCGTCGATATTTTACCATCATTCAATACGACTCAAAAAGTCCATCAGCATTTGACATTTGAAACTACTGTTTCTTCTTATTAACCCATTATTATCACAACACTCGCAATGATAATGAATTATCTGTATCAACGCCTTGCAATGTTTACAGAACCCTGAGGACGAGCCCGTGATACTGTACTGCTGCTGTTTAGACTGCTGGAACTACACAAAGAAGTCTCTGTCAGTAAAGCAGCCTGAACATGAATTTCATGTGGTTCATATAATGTGAGCCCAGAGCAACCGTGTTGTCCTGTTTGCCGACACTCTTTGGTAACTTTAGCCGGAGAAGACGCGGCACTTGAAGCTACTTGACGAGACAGCCGAGATACACAGAGAAATAAAGAAATCGACCCTCACAGCTGAAAGGCGATTCGAATTGTTTACTGTACGATGCTTTACCGACACTTTTAAATGCAGATTAAATGAAAAACATTTTGATTTAATCTTTGAATTCGATAAGTTTTATCGGAGAGTCATTTGGCAGAAACAATTTTAATTCCACTCAGTTGAAATGGAGGTTTTTAAGAATAATTAGTTGGGAAACTGATTATTCTTTAAAAAATAACAACAAAAATTTGTTATCAATTGTGAAAGTTGTTGAAAAGTAGTAAAAATGTTAGGAAGTTCGATGTTTAGTGTGTTGAGAAGTAGCTGGATTGAATGAATGGTGGCGTGAAAGGATAATTTCGTTGAAAACATAACCTAGTTTGGGTACATATGTATAACCAACTGTTGAACTTCCGGGCACAAGGAAAGTTTGTTTTGTTTGGTATGTTTTTGTGTTGGATGAATGTATTCACTGAGTTTGAGAGTGATCAAAAATGTTGTTCTTTGAGTGAAAATCGATGGGAAAGTTTTGTGTAAATAGACATTTACATCGCAAAAAGCAGTTACAATAACCTGACGTTAATGTTTAACAAGGTAAGAAACAAATATAAGATGCTATATATTGAGACGCAATTGATGGACTAATGTTTTCTTCAGATACGTCGAAATGAAGCTCAGAGAACTGAGCATTGCGCTGTTAAAAATCTTACAGTTTGTAAGTAAGGATATTTACTCATAATTTAAATCTATAGCACCTGTAAAAATAGTAATCTTTAAACAAAGACAATTAGGTGAAGTACCCAGTGGTTGACAGGTGATGAGTTATTGACACCTCCCTGATAACCACGATTTATGCAAAATTTATGCAAATTCGTTCAAGAATAAAATTTGCACAAAGTTTGCATAAAGTTTGCATAAAATTTGCGCAAACGACCGCATTTGGTGTCATGTTTGCATAAGTTTTGCATAAAATTTGTACCAATTTTGCATAAAATTTATATAAATGATTGTGTACGGGTAAAATTCAGATTTGGCAAATTATCGAATATAAGATATTGTGATTATCTACTTTTTATTTATTATAACCTCTAACGGACTCAGAAATACTACTCAAATGTGATTTACGACAAAATAATAAAATTACGTTTTAACATTACTCCAACATTAAGTTAATCTAACATTAACTTTACGTAAATATTTGCATAAAGGTTGTAAAAAATTTGCATAAATATTGCATCAGGTTAGTTATCAGGCATAGCTTCACAATACTGAATTAGATTTATGCCAACTTTACGTAAATCGTTTGCATAACCCTTGGCTATCAGGGTTTTGTTTCGGGGGTCGAAGGGGGTCGGCGAGTTTTGGTTATTTCTGAGAAAAATTGCCTTGAATCTGTTTCAGCTTGTTATATATGTAGAACAATATATATTGAATATTTCGACAGTTTTTATTAAACATATATAATTAAATAATTAATTAATTAAATAATTAAATAGACTATTATTTTTATTAAATAGAGAATATTTTTCAACTAGAGAGGTTTTATCCATTTATTGTTCCCTTGGGACATAAAATATCGTATGCATCAACATGTATTATTGATTCAAAAATTACGTAAATAATAGTCAGACACATTTAAATTTTAAATAATTAAATGTTTTATTAAAAAAGAATTATAAATCTGTGATAATGAATCGTATTATAATGACTTTTAACAATACCACGAATCTTATACATTGTTTAACTTACTATTAAAGCATAAAGGGTCTTCAATGCTTATTCGCCATTAGATTTGAAATCATCTAATTTACCCTTTTTAAGCACTTCTAATGTAACGTAAATTATTATTCTACCATCTTTAACAAATCCGTTTAACGGATCAATAAGTCTATTCCAAGATAAGAACTTTCCAAATCCCCAACTGTTAATTTTTGATGAAAACGTGTCGACATGTCTTTTATTCACTGACGGTTTCCCTTTAATTTGAGAAACCAATTTAAATTCCGAATCAGCTTTACAATAATCAAGAGTATCTTTCGGGAGATATTGCAAATATACACTCAAGTAATCATCATCCATGCGATCTATAAACATTTTCCACTTAGTCGAATCCACAATGAATTCACTACTATAACGACGGGTACTGAAATCACCTGTCACATCAAAATCAAATGAACATATCCTTTTTGAACCTGAAGGTGTTTCTGAAAAGAATAGTTTTCAATTATTGGAATATGCATAATAATGCCTTATTTATATTGCGATCTAAGATTAACAGAAGTTGATGTATCCTGTATTAAATTCCTTCAAACTGTAATCATTACAAAAAGACTGGAAAAATTTGTGATTGTGAATAAAAAAGTTCCTAGAAAATCCAAAATATTTTGTATGAAAAAGTGTTGATTTGATTATAAATTTCTAATCGACAGTAGGTGTCGCGACACTACTTAGTGGTGTCTTAATACAATTTTACCCTGCGCACCACTGAGGTGTGTACAGCGCACTGCTCAGCGATGTCAAGTCTTTTGCGTGTAGGTACCTTTAATCTTGGCATGGAATGCATCCATAATCTCAGCACAACCGTCAGGATAATTTAAGATTGATCTGAAATCCTTCAAATCTTTTACAGTCGCATAGTTTGGTACAATCCAATCGGATACAGTTCTTCTTAAGTTGTCACAATCGTTCTCCATCGCCAATACAAACTTCTCCACCACGTTGTCCTTGCTTAAATTTCGACTCAATACTTTCGCACATTCTATTTTCAGTTCGTCGTCCATGTACTTGTGTGCTATCCTCAACAGATTGTTGTTAATATCCTCTGGTTTATATTCAGTTGTGTACAAGTATTTTAGGAATACTTCAAAATCCTCTGGCTCGAAATCAGGAATGGAAATATTCTTTAACGGAGGAATATTTGTCTCTGATGAGTCATTATTGAACATTGTAGCAAAAACTTTATTTCTGGCAAATAAAATCGACTTGTGAACTTGGAACACCTGATTTTTGACAGTGATCGTGAGATCAGAGAGTTTTGGTGAATTAAACATGTTCGTAAAACTATTGTCTAAGTTTCCATCAGCTCCGAATCCTGAAAATTTTCATATATCGATAATACATGTATTGTATATTAACAGTTAATTAATTAAAATATAAGACATCACAAGTTCAAACAAAACATACTCAAGTTAGTATTGCCATGAAATGCGTTAATAATCTCAACAAGTCCATTCAGATTTTGCAAGACAGGTTTGAAATCCTCCAAATCTCTCACCGACGCATAATTCGCTGCAATCCAAGCTGATGTACATCTTCTCAAGTTCTCACAATCGTTCTCTATCGCAAATGTTAACAGCTCCGCC
>JABFPB010006781.1:0-11662 GCA_022817645.1 Ceratoteleas bidentatus | reverse complement strand
AATGCGCTATTTGATGTGATAATCAGTTTACGGTTAGCTACCGTAATAATTTTTTTATGATCGATAGAAGTCGGAAAGCAGGAAAACATATACCAAAAATACATGTGAGATGTTTGTTATTTTGAAAATTTTTCCTCGAAATATCTGTATTCAAAAGAATCTATATATGTATATAGCCTATGTCACTTTCGAAGAGCCGTAGAATCATAAATGTTAAATGGATTTAGATTCAGCAGCATAGTTTTTGCGTGATGCTCGGACAAACAAACAAACAAACAAACATATTTTTAATTTTATATATTAGTAAGGATATATATATATATATACCTATATATAAAATATATAAAATAGGTAAGGTCCCATTAAAAGTTGTTTTTGAAGCCGGTAAATAGTTCCTCCAAGAGGTTTTTGTTTCGTGAAAAATGGCTTTTTTGACGTATTTTACCAAATAATTGATAATTTCTTTTGAGTTCAGGACTCCGACGACCCCGAAAGCCTCGGATTATTAAATTTAAGTATTCTTCCAGCTACTAACAACCTAAACAATTGCATATTTATCGCCGAAATCATTAAAAAAGGTTATATCCTCGTCCAGAAATACAAATAGTGTTTTCAGGCTATTTACAGATGATTGGCATATTTAAAGCACACTTTATGTATGTCATAGTTCTTGAATATACTTTTTGTCTACAATAATGTCTGCAATCTTTAATGTCATCCATATTTGTCAATATTACGTAATTTAAGTAACACTTTTATTTTTTTAAGTTGTGTTAAATATATCAATCTATTAACTCTAATTACACAAACAGAATAACGCCTTTAGTTTCCATTATTTCACTTTGGTCAATTGCAAGGATAGCACTATTGCTATCCTTGCAATTGACCGCCTACATTACCGACCGTCGAGACGTCGGTAGCTGGCGCACAGCAAAATTAGGGCTTTTTGTGACAGCTGCAAATTGACTATGCATTTAACTATTTTTCGAAACAAATGTGTGCTGACAAGTGTTTAGTTATGCATAATTATTCGGCGTTATTAGTATAAACCAGAATTTGTAAGTTGTGAATAATCCCATACAGAACATCAACGCTTAGTACACCTCCTGTGGGTGTTATTTGCAACACTCGAAACTGTTTAGAACACATTGTCAAAAACGGAAATAACGTTTAGAATCATTCTTCTACACCATCAAATGTCGCTTACAGAGTGTTATATACGGTTTAGAGTGATTAGAGGATCATAGGAAATGTGAAACATTCATAGGAAATGTGAAACATAGGAAATATGAAACATTTCCAATGAATTCCTAACAAATTCTTAGGAATGGTTAGGAAATTAAAACACGGGTATACATGTTAAAACCGGGGCAATATGAATAAGGATTAAATACTGCAGATACGTTTAATTTTGCACATCGTAGATCATCCTCTTCTGTCTGCCTGTAAACATTGCTTTCCTCAAAGTTGCCCCAGAATCAACTCTGAGTGACTGCGATCCCTCTGAGTTGACTCCGAGGCGGTTCCTATGAGTTGACTGAGTTGATGAGGAAAACAATACTGTGTCTCTTGATGTCGATAATCGAAAATTTGTTACAAGGGATAATAGACATTTGGTAGCAATACCGTGGAGTTTTATCTTTTCTATTAAATATAATGTATAAAATCTAAATTCCTATACATTTGAAATATTGATTAAATTATTTAATCACTTCCAAGTATTGTAGGATCCAATTATTTCCAGACCGGAATCCGGTGCCAAATTCCATTCTAAAATCCAGACTGGAATCCAGACCGGAATGCGGTACGAAATTCCAGACCGGAATCCTAACTGGAATCTAGACCGGAATCCGGTAATAAATTACAGGCCGGAATCCAGTGCCAAATTCCAGCCTGCAATCGAGACCGGAATCCAGGCCGGAATCCAGGCCAGAATCCAGACTGGAATCCAATGCCAAATTTCAGCCTGCAATCGAAACCGGAATCCAGACCGGTATCCGGTGCCAAATTCCAGTCTGGAATCCAGACTAGAATCCAGACCGGAATCCGGCATCGGATTCAGGTGTGGATTCCGGTCTGGTAATTGTCGGTAGGGGAATTTTTGCACTCGAGCTAGCTAGCTTATCGCAGTTTTCTGTTCCATTTTCTGCACTAAATATCGAGCTGGGAACTCTAAATATCCTAACTTTCTATACATTATTCACCGAGATATCCTACAATATAGTTTAGAAAAAGCGTCTGTTCCTACATTTTCGCTGCAATAATCAATATATAAATAACATTCCCTGTATAAATCTCACGATTTCTCTTATGCATAATTGACATGATTTGTCACGTGTCTTATCATGTGCTTCAGATCTCTCGTCAGAAAACATCATTCTCGCAGAATGTGTACAATCTTATTAATTCACGTGTAGATTAAATGTAAAATAATGAATGAATTAATTTTATTTCATTCATGGGGTAATATTTATTTATATATTAATACAAAAGCTATTAATACAAAAAATTCCCTAACATCCTATTGTTAGACTTGATGTCTGCTTATGGTAATGGGTAAACTGTCAGATGGAATAAATCAATTGGCTAATCAGAAGGTTTTTAGTGTTTATAGGAGAATTGTTTAATGTATATAAACCTACTTTATACAAAGTGTGAAAATGTATTTAGCAAACCACTGTTTTTTTATTACATTGCAATCTACAAGTTCGTGAAAGTATTATTTATTTTAAACTTAAATAAGTCACACTACATGAAATAAATGAAACCAATTTCATGAGCAGATTATTTGTTAAGTAGTTTTATCACAAAACCAACACATCTTAAATTTTTTAAATCCATTTACATTTTTTAATTCGTTTTTTTCACCTACATAGGAAAAATCTTTTGGAAATATACTGGAAATATATTTTGTAAAAAAAATGTTTAATTTAAATAAGTCATATGAAATAATAAATACATGAAATGAAATGAAACCATACATTTTTTTCATTTTCATGAGCAGCTTATTTGAGTAGATTTTTAAAAAAAAACAATACATCTTAAATTTCCAATATCCATTTACACTTTTTAATTAGTTTTTTCACTTACATAGGAAAAAATGTTGATGCTAAATTAACATAAGATTCAACTTGGAGACATTGATGCTGTTTCAACATCGAATATTTGTTGAATTAACATCTCTCATGATCAAAATGACAGATAACCTAACCTTAAATCTATCTATTTCGATGTTAAATCAGCAGAAGATATTCAATGTTAAATTAGCATCGATATGTCATCAATATATTAATTACTTACTTAATAGTATTGGATTTATTTATTAGCATAATAAGAAATTCACAATCACAACACATCGTAGAGTTTCATCATCCAATTACTCTTTTTCTCTCGTTGTTCACAATTTTTTCACTTACATGGGAAAAATGTTGATGCTAAATTAATTTCAGATTAAATTTGAAGACATTGATGATGTTCAACCTTAATTAACATCTGCATGTCAAAATGACAGGTAACCTAACCTCAACCTTAAAACCATAAATATTTCGATGTTATATTAAAAGATACAATGTTGAATTCGCATCGATGTCTCGAATACAAATTGATAAAAGTATTGGATTTAACATAAGAAATAGGATGTTGATGAACATTTATTCCCTGTGTATTTCGAAATAAGTCTGTCGAACAGTGCAAAATCATAATTTCATCAATTCAAATTCAACCGCCCAGCGGTCGATTCATTCGAACGATTTGATTGATCGAGACCCATTATACGGAAAAAATGGACGACTGACACGGACCGTTCGAGCGATTTGATTGGTGGAGACCATGATACGGAAAAAAATGGCTGATCGATCTGCCAGGTTGGCAACCTCTCACTCGCTCTGCCCACTTAACGTCACGTGTTAGAAAGAGAGAGCACGACGAAACTCCGGTATATCTGTTCGCATATGTTCGCATATCGCGCCCCCTGACGGTTTAGGCTCGTCGGGTTCGCTTCCGCGAACCCTGATTAACTAAATGTGTATGTTGTCGAAACTCGTTTATGGGTCATTCTATCCATAATCAGCAAAAAACCCGACCCTCTCTGTACAGCTTTGTTTTGTCATAAAAACAAGCAGAAATCCGATCATAGGTCGAATACCAATGTACTAGATGTTAATTTTACGATAATCGAGTTTTGGCGAAATTGAGGAAAAATCGAAAAAAAGGGTATAGTAAGGGATCGGAACCAACTTGATTGTAAATATATATACATTCTAACACATAGCTCAGCGTGTCTAAAGTTGAGAAATTACGCTGGAAAAACGTAAAAATGTGTTTTTTTTCAAAAATTAATTCCCAAAAACGTCCTGTTCGACTTTGGATTTTCTTTGCAAAAATATAGCATATTAATTGAACTTTATTTTAAAAAATAGCGCACATTGTGTTTTTTAGTTTTGACCGAGATGTGGCCATTTAAAGATGACCCCTCTATTTTTACGCCTTTCATTTATCCTATATAGGCTTCCATGTTATTTTAATAAATCGTATGAATGTTAATCATCTATAAAAATCTAAAAATTAATTTTCTGCATTGAATTACACACTAAAATGTTTAGCAGTTTCGCGTCGCTACATTAAAAAATTAAATATTTAGACAACAAATGTAGGGAACATTGAAATTATACTTTCAATGTTCCCTTGAAATTATACTTTCAATGTTCCCTACACTTACCACGCAAAATAAAAAAAACGTAATATATTGTTTTCCCGAGTGGAAAAAACAATCCTGGATTCAATCTGGCTACCGGCCTATTGCCAGACTATATCCAGACTATGTCCAGACTATTGCCAGAATACCGCCAGACTGTTTTTAGTCTGGCAGTAATCCAGTCTGGATCATGATCGTGTGCCACACTGTTATCCAGACTGTTGTTAGAGTGAAATGAGTCTGGATACAGTCTCATAATATCATGATATAAACATGATATTATGTTTATATTCACATGAACATGTTTTAACTCGTAATCATGTGCATTGAATTGTATATGAAACAGTGCACGTTAATATAAAATAGTTTTAATTTAATTTAAAATGCATGACAATTTGGTTGAACTCCAAATTTGGTTTAACAAATTGGTTTAACACCAAATAGTCGTTCATTTTACACCAAATAGTGTAGGAAAAATTTCACTTCATATTCTACTCCAAACGGTCTTGATTTCACACCAAACGCTGTTGATTTTACACCATAACCGAGTTCATTTAACACCAAATGATGTAATGAAAAATTTCACTTCACATTTTACTTCAAATGGTGTTGATTTTACACCAAATTCGAATTTATTTCACATCAAATGGTGTTCTGAATGATTCCACACCAAACGCTCTCGATTTTACACCAAAATGGAGATCATTTCATCAAATCATATAAAACTGGCTCCATTCTACACCAGTGAGCGTATAGTTGCCACTGTATTTTTTACAGTGCACTTAAAACATTAACACATCCGACATCTATTAGTCACATTTGTATTACAGTCCGACGGTCACCGAAAATGTCATAACATTTAGCGTGTAACTTAACATGATGTCACGACGACCGATAGCGAACAATATCCAAGACGTACTACTGAAACGTCGGTGCTCTCATCTGATTAATGACTGCGCGTGGCAATGAAAAGTGCGGCGCGTGGTAGCTGTTGCGGCGCGCGCTGCGTTTTTCTGTAAACACTAGATATAAAATACTGGGACTCGAGAAAAGCGAGCACACTTAGAATTAGACGAGCATTCGTAATCCCCGAGCGAAGGTCTCGCGCGATCGCTGCCGCGCGATTCGTCGACTCCGGCTACATGCGATAGGTGCGTGAACCAAGCGAGGTCATTCCACGCATGTACACGTGCTCGTGGGAGTCGTCCGTCGACAGCTCAGCCTTACGAGCGAGACTACTAGGCGTCGATTTGTTTGATGAAACGTCCTTTCCCCTCCGTACTCTGCCGTCTTTTCCTTACACCACTGTTGGAGATAACGTGAGCCGCGCGCCGTTATCGGGAAAAGTGATATAGATGTCTCACGAATTAATCGGTTTTCACGTTATCAGCCACTCGTAAATTCAGACGTGATTCCAATGGTTCTTTGTTCCTGTTCCAGATCTTCGCTATTTTTGAATCGTACGAGTCTAGCTATGACAATTCCATTTTGTTGCTTACCGTAATACTGTTTGGTAAATTACATTATACTTCCTTAAAAGACCCCTTTCTAAACCCGTGTTTTTATAATGGTGACCGATCCAAGTACTGATCATTCCTATTGTCGCTTAACTCGAACGTCCAGGTGTCGTGCCCTTGGAGTGTCGTGCCCTAGTGTTACAAATTGGCATAAGCAGTTTTTACTGTACTGTTTCATTAAATTATCCAAGATTCGTCTTATTTTCCTAAATATGTCATTTTTCATCAAAACGGCAATACATAGGTGAATAAGAAATACACGAAGAGAGAAACGCACGACAAATAGTACCGCCTCTTTTTGGCCGCACTGCGAACTATCGCGCTTGAACAGCTTTCCGTTGGCTATGGATAAGAAATGACGGTGCGACAGCGCTCCATGTTTCGTGGTGCGTTCGTGTATACGTAAATGGTGCATGCCCTACGAATTGTCGTGCATGCATGCCTGAAGTTCATCGCTCAGCGGCGCGTTTGTAAACGTTAGGGCGTTCGCGGTGAAATGTCGTGCGGCTCTGTTTGCAAATATGAATGCGTTGGGATTATACAACGAAGTCTCGTTGTATAATCCCGATATAGTCTCTTCAAGATCACTTGTTGTTACGCTACTGCAATGCCATCTGCCACACAATTTAAAAGGTATCAGAAGAAAAATGAAAAGTCCCTAGACATTGTTCCCGCCAATCTGCCGCTCCATCCCCACTACACGGAGAAAATCGCGCAGTGGTGGCCCCTGTCCGTTCGAAAAATTCGTAAAACGCAGTGACCAGCTCTGCGCGGACAGCGCTGATCCCTGTGCCGCACAGCGACCATCACTGCGCCGCGCAAGGACAGCGCCGCAGGATCTCGCGCTGTGCGGCACAGTGCTGGTCCCTGTCCAGCACAGGGACCAGCGCTGCGCCGCACAGGGATCGTCTCTTTCCGTTAGCGCGTCGCGGGAAAGCTGCCGTCGCGCGTACGCGCATGCACCACAGCATTGTTTGGTAGCGCGTGACCGTCTGTCTCGATGCACTGCGATGGTTCAAATTTCCGCGTCTAACGAAATTAATTATTGATTGCAAAGTTTAAATAATTTAAATTATGTAGGGATCATTCAAAAGCATAAACATATTATATAATTGTTATAGATTTTATTACAAAAATGTTCATAATACATCGTAAAACTATTTCTTGAACCTAAAAATACGCAAATAAAGCAATTTTTTAATCTGTAGTATCTTAACTATTTCGGTAATATTTCTTCTGCAGAAGAAACGCAACTATCTTTCTTTGAGGTCCACCTTATTATTGAAGACTCGAATAGCATTCTTCATATTATTGTTAAAAAGATATTTTGACCTCTGCATTGTACCACCCACATTAGCAGGCGTATGCACTCATGGATGACAGGAACGCAGAAGGCACTTGGCGGTTATTGAGTCTTGCAGAGTTAGAATCTTGTTTCAGTTCGCGAAAAGTGTATAATAATGAAAAAAAGTTTTACATTCCAAAACGTTGGGTTTAAGGTTATTAAAAAATCTGAATTACCGCAATTAATTTCACTTTGATTTTTTAAAATTATTTACGAACAGAATATAGCTGAAATAGCTAAGATACTTCAGATTAAAAAATTGCTTTATTTGCGTATTTTTAGGTTCAAGAAATAGTTTAACGATGTATTATGAACATTTTCATAGGGCACAGAAACAGAAACTCTTAAAAACGGGATCCAAGAATCATCATCGTCAGTGAAGAATCAGAAAGATAGAAAATTCTTGCGATTTAGGTTTCTCAATAAGATATACGAGTTCAGAGTCCTTCCATTTGGTTTACCTTGCGCACGTTATGTCTTTACAAAGCTAATGAAGCCAGTTTTTGGTTGTTCTCAGGAATAAAGGTTATCTTTCAGTTAATTACTTGGATGATTTCCTAATAATAGGTGCATCCAGGGAAGAATGTTTAAAGAACTTTCAAGAAACAGCATTTCTTTTCGAATCTCTTGGTTTCATTTTAAATAAAAATGTCAATTAACTCCTGATACTCGACAAAAATTTCTAGGTTTCATCGGCACGGAAAAGTTCCAAATCAGCCTTCCAGAGGAAAAAAGATGGGGAATCTTCCACGCAGCAGAAGCTCTGACGCGAAAATCGTGAAAGATTAGGGAATTGACGCATTTCATAGGCTTATCCATTTCAGCGTGCCGTGCAGTTAAATATGGTTCCCTCTTTACAAAAAATGTAGAGCGAAGTAAAGTATTAGCCCTGCAGAAATCGGGAGACAATTATATGGCGTCTGAAACCCTTTTAGAAGACAGTCAGGAAGATTTGGACTGGTGGATCAAAAATATTACATTGCGTTCCACGGTGAACCCTGTGAAAAGAAGTACTTTTCAGTTGGCAATTTTTACAGATACTTTTTTGACTGGCTGGGGAGCAGTATGTGGGAATGAACGCACGCATGGATGGTGGAGTAACTCGGAGAAGACTGAACACATTAATTACCTTAAACTAAAAACTGTTTTGTACGCTCTTGTTTTGCAGACAAATTAAAATCTTGCGATTTGCTATTTAGAGTTGACAACACGACTGCCATAGCATATATTAATAAGATAGGCAGTGTAAGATACCCTAATTAGACAAAATTAGCCAGACAAATTTGGCTCTGGTGTATGGAAAGGGACATTTTTATTGTAGCTTCGTAAATTAGGTCAGCTGATAATTTTTTGGAAGATATTGAATCTCGCTCTATATCGGAAAATAGCTAATGGTCTCTCTTCAAAAGAGCATTCAATCGCATTACGGATTCCTTTGGCTCACCGGATATAGATCTGTTTGCCACTTATAGCAATACTAAGATTAAACGATTTATATCTTGGTTTCCAGATCCCCAGGCTGAAAATGTAGACGCTTTTACTTTACACTACACGGAGAAAAAAGTTTAGCAGTATTTGCTAATGTCAGCCCAGCACGGCCTCTGTTACATGAGCCTAGCAGATACTGCTATGTTCTATAACAGCCACCGCGCACTGAGAAAAAAAATCAGAGTAAACACAACTCGATTTTCGAGTTGAAATAGAGTGAAAGTTGATCCAACTCCAATGATAGTTGTTTTCAGTAGTTTCGAGTAAAAACAACTAAGGTCAGAGTTGTTTTTACTCTTTTCTGAGTTGTGTTTACTTTATTTCTGAGTAGATTTTACTTTTATTTCGAGTTGTACCATTTTTTATCAATGCGCGAATGTCCAGCTACGGAGGTTCGACTCAACGTTGCTGTTCCTTCGTTCAATGACCGATAAATGTTGGCATGTCAACGTTGCTGAATCAGCGTTAACCAAAGACTGATTCAATATTGTCGGCTCTACGTTGAATGGAGATTGAATCAAGGTTTGTTTGACTGAATCTCCATTCCATTCGTGTGATTCAACGATTGAAAGGTTTGATCAACTTAAACCTACTGTTTTCCGAAGTAAATACGATTTTTCTCTCCGAAACAAAAAATATATAAATATGTAAAAATATGGTAACCCGAGCCGAAGGCAAGAAGTAACATGTTTTTTTGTTGAGGGGAGGACAGATTTTTTCGTTTCTTCTCTTTGATTCTTTCGAGATTAAATTTCGTAACGTTTACTAAACATTGCCTAATCTTCTTTGCAACATTATTCTTCAACGTCTTGTAAGTGATATTATATCATTACGTAGGCGACGTGCGACTGCTTACAAGAAGTTTTCTAAGCGTTATTCGCCCTATTGAGAACGCTTCCACAATGACTCCGAAAGTTGGCTACAACGTATGCAGAAGGTTTCTAAACGTGAATGCTCTTTTCGGTTAACGGTTGCAAATTTGCAACAATTTCAGTGCTGGACCAGAGCCAATTTTTGTCTGGTGATTTCCTGCGGGGTACTTTGTACATTTGATGATTAAATGTGGTTAATCATCGACTATTTTTATGATAAGTGTTTTGGCCATTATATATTGCCAGAAATGACCTGGATTAGTCTGTGCAGATAATGACCTTTTTTATTTGAACATTCAATAAACGATATCATATATGTGTATATGATGTATGCACCTGTATGATAAGTATACAGGTGTAAGATAATTTCGTGCCGAATGACCTGAGTTTAATCTAAAATAAGTTTATTGCATTGAATGCGTACTCTAAATATAAATTGCATTACGTAACTTAATTATATGTACCCGATACGTACATGCAAACCAGTTGTAAGAAAAAACTTTAAATAGTTTGTTACGAATATATGCGAATGTCGAAATAGTTATTTATGCAACTAGGGCGGTAAGTAAACCATTATTGGCTTACCGCCCTAGTTGCATAGGGGAAGGGCGTGCAAAGCGGTTCACCTAAGAAAATCCAACAAAAAGTACCGGTTATATACATACAACCATATACTTTATTTTGTTCTTGCACTTTTTAATCTATTTTTTATGCTTTTCACTAGTTAAATAGTTGTAGGAAGCAGGACAATTGATTTGATTCAGAAAAAACTAAAACATTGTTTTTCGCTTCATATTAAAATAGGGCGGGCAAAGCGGTTCAACAAATTTATTTGTTCTTTTCTCTCCATTATCGTTCCCAACGGTACTTTTGTGATCTGAATATGATTTGTAGATATATTTGTGGTTTTCAACACTTTTGGCCATAAGATTATGGTTATTATTAATAAATTTTAATAATGATATCTTATTAGGATTATATTACCATAACTCACATAAACATAAACATAAACATCCCATTACGTCTGCTTACACTTCCAACATCATCGAGATCAAATATATTTTAAATATATGAACTTATATGCCATTGAACTAGAGAGCAAGTGAACAGCTTTGCCCGAACTGCTTTGCCCGCCATCCACTAATTCTAAGAATTCGTAAATCAATATTAACAATAAAGTCTAAATATTAATTTGACCGAAGTTAACTAATCTCTGTAAACTATGTTTCAATTATGGAATGTTAAATAACTTATTTTACAGCGTAAGATTAATCTTGAAAATAATATTACCTTGAGAAAAATTTTAGCAATAAGGTTCTATAACAACTTGTCCACCCAACGTCCACATTGTTTATGTGAATATCGCGAATTTTGTATTGTGACTTTATACTTCAATATCAGAGTTATCTTCTGTCGGCGAGGTGGCGCTGCCTTCTTATCATGTAAAGATAAAGCGAATAACAACTTTGCCCGCCAAACCGCTTTGCCCGCCCTTCCCCTACGTAATTTTAAGCATCAAGTGCACGGTAAGCTGCACTGATCGTCTGTTGGGGAGGGCGGTAGATTCCTCATTATTGCACGAGTGCGGTAGGTACTTACATATCGCCCGCTCGAGGCGGGCGGTATGTACCCTATGAAAAAAATCAACGTAGGAACCTACGTAGGTTCCTACGTAGGAAATGACAAAAAAATTGTTTAAATAATTTTTGTTGTAAAACAACATAAACTGACGCGTTAAACTTGAACG
>JABFPB010006780.1:0-11657 GCA_022817645.1 Ceratoteleas bidentatus | reverse complement strand
AATCATCATCTGATCACTACTTTTTATTTCATTAACTAAATATCGCTTTCGCGCCAAACCGTCGATTCAGACTTGCTCTTCGCTTGAGACATCACCTTAACCGATTACGGTTAATCGGTTAATTGCGAAATTCTAATTATTCATGCACAATTCGTATAAGTAACGGGTTTTTTCGATAAAATAATGCATATTCTTCCAAAATGACTTTATTGATTGGAACGGTTTAATAAATTATATAGCGTACATAATATAAATTACATAATAATATTTATAATAAATATCTTATGTCGTATTATTTTATCTATTGCATTCTAACATGAATTTATTTCACAGAAAAATAAATTTCAGCATAAACGCAGTTGTAATGCAGCTGTAATTTCCGTTAATGAACATTATCAATAAGAAAATGATTAAAAACGATATTAAAAATCATATTTGCAAATTAACCGGTTAACCGTAACCGATTTACTGCGTATCCACATCGTTTAACTATTAATCAGTTAATCGGCTTACCGGTTAATTCATTAATCGGTTTATATTATATTAAGAAATGATCATCCGGCTATCCCAGAATAAGTTATGTGTTGGCTAGATGGAATTCTCCATTGATAGGAAAATAATGCTAATGGAAATTGAACACAAATATGTGAAATGAGGGGTTAAGATTGTGACTGTCATGAAAAGATGTAACATCACATTAAAACACATTTAAAAATATTTAAAAACTCTTGTCAGTTTTGTTAAATTCATTAGTTTTCTTAGTTTCGTTAATTTTCTTAGTTTTGGAGTATAATATAAATTGTGAAAACCCGACAAAATTTAACAAAAAATTGTAAAATTCGGCTAGTCCATTTTGTAGTTATAAGTGAGATTTAATTTATTTACAAAATGGACTCGCCGAATTTTTCAATTTTTTGTTAAATTTTCTTGGATTTTCATAATTTGTATTATAATCCGAAACTAAGAAAATTACCAAACCTAACAAAACTGACAAGAGTTTTTAAATATTATAAAATGATGTTCATTATAAGGGGTTTTATAAAAACGGGTTATAAAAACTTTGAAGTTACTGCGTTGCATATCTACCTAGTTATTAGCTGGTTTGCTTATTAAGGTACAAGACAGTGAATAGTTAAACTTGCAACATTTTTACTTGGGCCGGCAGCTGTCGAAACTGATATTGTTTGTCGAATTACGGAACGAGAGTTCGTCCCGGACAAATGGAATAATTCAAGTATCGCGTCATTTTGTATCGCGTAACTCCGCGTAAATTGTTGTTATTATTGCGCGATGGGCGTTAATAAAAGATAGAATTCGGATGACATCGCGTTTACGAGCGCGTGCATCTTGCATGCGAGCGTGTTCGCAGAGTCACGGTGGAGGGTGGATAAAGCTCTTTGCCGAAATTGGGCACTGCTGGCAATGCGTCGTCACGTTTTCATAATTTTGATCGGAAGAAAAGTAAGTGCCGATTGTTTGTTCGAAGTGATGATTTCGAAAGTGAAGTTGGAATGTGATCGACAAATATTGGGATGCGGATGGAGGGATGGAAAACTAATTTCGGAGATGTATAATGCTCTTTGTTGTTAATAATTTATTTAACAGAACCAGAATTACTGAGTTGGCGTAACGTAAGTTTCATCTAATGCGAAGTTACTCAGGGCTCCGTTGGATTGTATGAATAGATTGATTTCAAAATGGATATTTTGACGAATATTTTTGTATAGTAATTTTTTCTTTTGGTGATTTTAGTCTTGTGAGAGTATGCTCGAATAAGAAAATTCTCGGGAATGCGGAATGTGTATACTCCATATAATAAAGCTATGCATGTAATAATATGTGACATACCAAGAGCGGTATACATAGAAAAATCTGTATGTGTTTTTTTAAGATAGAACTATCACTCAGCTCAACATTCAAGAATGAAATAAAAATTGGTATACATATGAATTATGTTAATATACATTTCGTTCGCAAAATTATAGCGATTTTTAACATTTCATTTGCGAGGTAATTAATGTCAAAGTTCATCTTTTTAACATAGATTTAACATAGAAGAGATAGGAAAATCCCTATTATTTGATGGATTTTGTAAATATCTTTGATCTTGCTTTTACCGTTTCTGTGCAAAATTGTTATATCGTTATATACAGGGACGACACATACAAATAATTATCAAAATGGACCATTTCATTCACGAGAAATTATATATTGAATACCAGCTCAGAGCCGTGTTTTGAAGATAACTAATCGCAAGTAAGTTAATTATTCATGCCACAAAGTAAATCAGTCAACAAATACAATTCGACAATATATTATATGAAAATTACAATAAGTAAAAGCGTTTTTCACAATTAAATATATATACTTTTTTAATATTTAAAAAACATTAATAAAAATATTAAAATTAGTAAAAAATAATGACGGATATAACTGACATTACTGTCTTGTTAACATTGCAAATAAATAATGTACCCCTTTTCTAGAAACATGATTTAATCAATAATTAAAACTAAATATATGTCACTTAGCGATAGAACTACTTGAATCAAATATGCTTTATAAAGACTGATTGGTTCCCCCTTAAAAATATCAAAACTTATCTTGTTGTCACAACAATATTCATACTGTCACAGAAGGATTCGTGTTGCGAGAGAATGAATTCTGGTTGTCACAAACAGCATCATGCTCTGACAGAATGAATCTGTTTGTGGCAATATGAAATTTTTAAGACTCGTTTATTTGGATTGAACAACCAAAACGCATACGCAATATACGGTTAATGACCTTATAGTAAGACAGTTATTGGTTCATTTAACCAACTATTTTTCTTTGTATAATGACCGAGACAAATATTTCAGACGAGTGCCAATATATTTCGGCCATAGTTTACACCATTATTTTGTGATTCGGACTTCACCTTCCCACTCCTGATTTAGTGATCGATATTTAACTTATTGTTGCCCAATGATGGTTGCACATGCGCACCAGTAAATAATTCACATTGCTGGCAAACGCCAAAACTGGCACAAAAGATGAGATCACAACACATGTGTGGTGGAAACGAATATTTTATTATATACATCATAAAATATTACCCTATTTTTGTTTAGTTATATTAATTCAGTGGAATATTTTACACATTGCTGCTGATCACTCGAAATATTTGTTTTACTTATAGACGTTAATCATAATCTGTGTGATTTCATACATATTTCGATACTGGCTGCTTTTCATAGTGTGAAGAGTCTACTTTGTTGTATTCAGTTTTGCAGGCAGGCAAATGTATTGAACGTTTACAAATCGTAATGTATTAACGTATTAACAGTCTTGTATTAACGTACAAGTTGTATAGACGTATTAACAGACTGTAATTGGACGTATTAAGAGGATGGAAAATGCACTGTTACCGACATTACAGATTTCTCGAAATATGAACGGATGATCAATTAATTACAAATTTAATGGAGCAAGGACCATTGGTTCCAAGGTTTATACCTTTTTGGAACCATGAAATATGAACTAGTTTTCGAGGTGGCAAAAATCGTAGTTCCAAAAATACACCGAAATTCTTCGACGAAAGTTATCTTTAAAATCTCCAATACATTCTCCCATAATCACAGAATGGTGCTTGGTATAATTTTTCAAAGAATACTCCATAGATTTTCATTTATAAACAAAGTCCCTAACTCCGTGGCAGCAGAACTTCGACATCACCTTAAGGCCGTGCCGAACTCGTTATTACCGACATTACAGATTTCTTAAAATACGACCAAATGAACAATTAATCTAAAATTCAACGATCGCAGCGAGGTTTGTTAACTTTTTTACACGTTCCCATCAGAAAAAATGTATCGATTATATTTAGATGAAACCATAAAAAAGTAAAGTAGTTTTTGATGTGTCAAAAATCGTAGTTTCCAAAATTCGCTGAAATTATTTGTTGAAAGTTATGTTTCAAATCTTCAGTACATTCTCCCATGAGTACAGAATCTCGCTACGATCGATTTTTTGTTTACAAAGTGTTGTTATTGTTTTTATTAAAAAAAGACACTAACTCCGTTACAGCAGACTTTCGACATCACCTTAAGGTGATGTCGGACGCAAGGAGCAAGTTTGAATTGGCGGTTAGCCGCAAAAAGTGATATTTCGTTAACCCTGCGGCTACCAGGTGGGGCGACTTGGTCGCCCCAAATTTGGTTTTTCATGTGGCATTTCATAAATATTTCATATTTTTCCTTGAAATTTTGTGAGAATTACTTTTTTGAGTTGCTTTATATGCCCGTAAAACAAAAACACGAATTGTTAATACATTTGCAAAATTATTAACAATGTCTCTGGGGCGACTTAGTCGCTCCACCTACCTTATGAAAAAATTCAACGTAGGAACCTATGTAGGAACCTGCGTAGGAACCTGCGTAGGAACCTACGTAGGATCCTACGTAGGTTCCATTTTCTGTTGGCTGGTAGTATATAAGGAGCTTTCGAATGTAACTAATGTAGAATGATGCATCCACACAGAACGTTTCATGTCAGACCATTTGATGTTAATAACATTTATGTTTAATGCGTAAATATTAGTCAACATTGATAAAAACTAAAATTTTATTTAAACAATGTTTTGCCATTTCCTACGTAGGAACCTACGCAGGTTCATACGTAGGTTCCTACGCAGGTTCCTACGTAGGTTCCTACGTTGATTTTTTTCATAGGGTAGGAACTAGCTTTTAAATGTTGTAATTTTCAGTAATTATTTATTGAATGACGAATTATATTAATATTTGCATTATTATTAGCCGAGCGTTTTAGCTAGTTTTCATATAAATTAAACAGTTCTATTTTTTGATGATTTTCGATGACACATTCATGGCATTGACGTATGACCACTTCTGTGATGTTATGTACATGGGGAGAAAAAATGCCATTAAACCAACAACAATCTCGGTCTAGAACGGTAACTGAAATTCGCTGTTGAGACAACAGCCAATTTCTTTTGAATCAACAGAATGTGTTCAAAAACAAGCTCAATCTAGCGCGCGCAATGTTGAAACAAAAGCAGATCGCCCTTGGTTCAAAAACAGACACTGTTATTTTAAAAATCTGACTTCTACTACAAGTTTAAATACTTGTAGTAGAATTAATTAATTTTAGTTCTAAAATTATTTGATGAAACTCATCGTTATTTTTTGAAGAAACCAATATATTGTACCCTAATTAAAAAACTGCTTGGGGCGATTAGGTCGCCCCACCAAAGTAAATACGTCACAGATTTCCACCTGGTAGTCGGAGGGTTAATTTACGAAAAAATAATAATGGAATGTTGTTTTTCTGACCTTTCTGACATTCTGTGTAAAAATCCAGTGTTTTGACAGTGTTTTGAACTGACTTTCAACTATTTTCGACAGTGCGTTTTTAAGAAAAAATTTTGAAAAATTTGAAAATTTTGAACATTTTAAACAGTTTAAAGAATTTGAAAATTTTGAACATTTTGAACATTTTGAAAATTTTGAACATTTTGAACATCTTGAAAATTTTGAAAATTTTTGAAAATTAAAAAAATTTTGAAAATTTTGAAAATTTGAAAATTTTGAAAATTTTGAAAATTTAAAAAATTTTGAAATTTTGAAAATGTTGAAGAATTTGAAAATTTGTAACATTTTGAAAATTTTGAAAATTTTGAAGAATTTGATAATTATAAAAAGAATAAAAATTTTGAAGAAATTAAAAATTTTGAAAATTTGACAATTTTGAATATTTTGAAAATTTTAAAATTGTTAAAAATTTTGAAAATTTTGAAGAATTCAAAAATTTTGAAAATTTTGAAAATTTTGAAGAATTTGAAAATTTTGAAAATTTTGAAAAATTTGAAAATGTTGAAAAATGTTGAAAAATTTGAAAAATGTTGAAAAATTGGAAAATTTTGAAAATTTTCAACATTTTGAAGAATTTGAACATTTTAAACATTTTGAAAATTTTGAAAAATTTGAAAATTTTGAAAATTTTGAACATTTTGAAGAATTTGAAAATTTTAAACATTTGGAAAATTAAATAAAATTTTGAAAATTAAAAAAATTTTGAAAATTTAAAAAATTTTAGAAAATTTTAAAATTTCTGTAATTTAAAAAATTTTTTAATTATGAAAAATTTTGAAAATTTGATAAATGTTGAAAATTTTAAAAATTAAAAAAAATTTTGAAAATTTTGAAAATTTAAAAAAATTTTGAAAAATTTGAAAATTGGTAAATTTAAAAATTTGAAAAATTTTGAATATTTTGAAAATTTGAAATATTTTGAAAATTGAAATATTTTGATAGTTAAAGATACTAAGTTGTAGAAATTGTAAAATTTTTTAGATTTTCGATAATTTTGGGCGATTTTATGTGGTTCGACGTGGGTCGACGGCAGGGGGGTGTCACAGTCGACTATAGCTCGGGAGCTTAAAGTTCTAATCAAACAAAAGGCCGGTACAACTTACTCTTAACGCCTCTATACTGAGTTATGACTGAGTTCTACTGAGTTAATGAATTTTCGCGACATAAAAATTCACTTGCCGTATAATCTCAATCATCAAAACCGACGAAAACACAAAACGTTATTTTTTAACTTGAAACCGAGATATTTTAACTTCAGTCACAATTTCGGGCCAACCGTCTACTAGTGCGTTCAGCGGAATGGAACTGTAAGACACCTCATGATTTACACAGGCTTACTGAGCCGTGTCACCCCCCTGCTGATGGCTTTGGCTCGTCGGGTTTGCTTCCGCGAACCCTGATAATAAATATAATAAATGTTACCTAATGATCAATATACACATATATTTACCGGCGATAAAAAGAGTCTGGATTTGGTCTAGTTACCTAACTATTGCCAGACGATATTCTGACTGTGACTAGACTATTGGCAGATTGTTTTTAGTCTGACAACAGTCTGGATATCATCCGGATCTTCACCAAGTGCCAGACTGTTAACCTGACTGCCAACAGAATGCATCCAGATTTCTTTCAGTCTGACAATAGTCTGCATAACAATCTGGAACACAATCATGACCCGGACTATATCAAGACGGTTGCCAGACTACTCACAATCCGGCCATATTCTAGCAACAGTCTGGATACAGTCTGAATATAATCTGGCAATAGTCACATAGTCCTCTCAATAAGGTGTTGGCAAAGTCGGAAATTGGTTGCCGCCTATAAAACTACTGTAAATAAATTTAAAAAAAATTGGCATCAACCCAGGTCCGGGGAAATTATCTTTTCCAATACATTTATGTATAACTTTTGATTACATAGACCTAAAACTTTTCTAGATTACTGTCTGAAAGCTTATGAAATAAGCCTTCAGGCAAAATAAAATTCAAGTCATATGGATAAAAATCAACGGCGTAATGTCAATTACAATATTAAGAAGTTTGAAGCCCAATAACGACAAAGGCATTATTATATGTTTGACATTCTCATACTTGGTAGTCATCTGGTTTTGAAATCGCTCAATCTGAATCTGGTGTCAGAATTAACATTTATACTATTGACAGCTGTCAATAATGCTGTCAATGACAGCTTTCATTACAGTTGTCACCAGATGTTAATAAAATTAAAAGGTCAGGAAAAAATATTTTGACTACGAATATCAACATTTCATGCATTTTCAGTCAAATGTGATGCTAAAAATGAAATCTGATAATTCACTGTTGACATTACACCTGTTATAATAAATTGGCAATTAAAAAATTACCATTTAAAGTAATGTTATCTATTGTAAATTTGTTATCAAAACGGCTCCTTTTTTCATAACATTTAAAAGGGAGAACAATTAATAAAATTGGTAGAAATGAAGCAATTCGGAAATAACTCCAGAATGAATAATAAAAAGAGAACACAACTGAAGTATTTGGTGGAAATCTGACCGAAAAGGAGACGGAGAAAATTGGGAGAAAGAATATTGAGTTGAGTGCGCGCGTGCAAAGTATGCGCGCGCACATTCCATTGCGCACGGTCAGGAGTTGCACAAAAGAATGTTATTCTACAAAAACATTTTTTTCATTTTACAAGTATATTATTTTTGGACTTATATTCTTTCTGAAAGTGTTACAATGCTTACGTTATATTGTAATTGATTTCAATAATTTGTTTACTAATTTTGTACTACTTTTGTTCTACTTTTTTTCAACCCGCTTGATTGAAGTACTGGTTCCAAAAACTTTTGAACCAGTAGTTGCAATTTTCTACCCTTATTATATTCGTCAAAGATCAAATTTTTATTTCAACCGGGTGGCGATCCTACCTACGGACTTTTGGGGGCGAAAAAGGGGCCCGTGGCGAAGGAACGGCCAAAAATTTGTTCTGCCAAATTTTGCCTCGTCACAGTACATATATTAACGTCCTTGTCGTTATTAGGCTACAAACTTCTAATTATTCAAATTTACGCTACGCCGCTGATTTTTATCCAAATAACTTGAATTTAATTTTGCCTGAAAGCTTATGAAATAAGGCAGATATCCCGAAATATTTTTAGGTCTAAATCATAAAAAGTTATACATAAACATATTGTAAGAGGCAATTTCCCAATTTAAACTCCGTGCAAATATTGAGCCCTCTGGTGGCCCGCTTTAACGTCATTTTCCGGACTTTTTTTATTTATTTACAGTAGTAAATAAATAAAAAAATGTGGCGTCAAAAATTTATTTATTTACAGTCTCAAAGGCGGCGACGAACAAATTTTGGATTTTGCCAAAATAAGAAACCTCCTACCCATCAATGATTATTAGATTTGTTTTTCGTCGCGGGAAATTTAATATCAAACGTTTGTTTTGGCAATCGAAGGTGTAAAATGCATCAGGGGACACGGTAATGTCCTCGGCCAAGTACAAAAAAAACTTGGCTGGTGGCAGTACAGTACCCTTATTCAGAGTGAACAAATCGCTATTTTTGCACCGCGCTAACGGCCGAAACAATAACAATAACAAAAATTGGTCTCCGTCTTCGCGTTGGCCGCACAAAACTGAGTAGGAAAGACGAAGTTGCAATAAATTCGGTCCATTGGTTGCAAAGTTATGGACGTTCAAAAATCGATGTTTTTACTATAGCGTCCGTGTTTTTCTTCTTCTTCTTCTTCTTCTTCTTCGTCTTCAGGGTCCGCTGACGTCATCATCCAATATCCTAAAGATATAAATACGTCTTAATTCTTAAGCCTTAAATCTTAAGTAGGCATGTGAGAGCTGCCCTTGGGTCGGAATCGGGTCGGATTCGAGTCGGGTCAAGCCAGTCGTATGCAATGGAGCTCTCTATTCCAGCCGCTTAAAATCACTTTCACTTTTTGGTGTAGGTTAAATGCGTACTAGCACGCCAAGCGGAAGTTATGAAAATTACACGAAATGTATAATCACTCATCGCGTTCTTCGCGGTGACGGTTTGTGTGCGCGTGCGCGTGAATTCACATGACTCGAAACACGGGCTAAGTGCCTACTAGCGCCTTCAGTTGAAAAGGATTTTAACGTACCTTGTAAAATACATCGTGGGGTAGGAGCGTTGCAAACAGCTGGGTCAAGCTTTCAAGTATCCGACCAGATCCAACCCAGACCGACCCGACCCGACCCGACCCGACCCGATCCGACCCGACTCGACCCGACCCGACCCGACCCGACCCGACCCTATCCGATCCGACCCGACCCGACAACTCGATCAGACCGAATGAAATATTTCATGGAGTATTTTATATTTCATTGACTTCTTTCGGTATACCTCAAGCGATTGGTTTCTGTATATATGTATTTAAATTCAACACAATTTAATTGATTTTACGAGCTTTCTTTCATCAATTGGATTATTAATGAAAGAATTATTAATTGCATTATTAATTGGATTATTGGCGGAGGGGGCAAAATCATTGGGCGAATCCCAGTCAACGCACTTTCCAGAATGAATTCATTGTGAACAAAATATGAGTCCACTTTGGAATCGCTTTGGATTCCAAAGTGAATCACATTGGAATCCAAATGTCCCACTTTTTCCGTTCACTGCGAATGACCAAAATGAATTCAATGGATGAGCGACTCGAAAATAATAGGTATGAGCGACGTGTGTGTGCGTGACTTTGGCTTTGGCGCGTCTGTGATTTTGTTTTTGTACGTCACCGTTGTCAAAAATAAGGATAGAATCGCGGGGGACCAATTTGATTAATATAGCATTTGCATTGTAGCCTTTTGGGCACCTGGTCTGGTAACGCAGGTGCCCAATATTGGGAAACGTATTGGAAAGACATTAAAATTTCTGATTCCCAACAACGTACCAATCAGGGATTTGTAATTTTCACATTAAACCTGTATTCGGGAATATACAAGTGGAATGTATCGCGCCCCAATGTGGTAATCCGTCATTGATGGGTGAAAGTTTTGAAGAAAGCTTTAAGTATCACCATTGAAAACATTGAATGTTTTGCGTGAAATGAATTAGATTTCATTAAACACCATTTTCTTTGACATAAAATGTTTATTCACAATTATACGTAGCGTGAAAAATAAGGGCATCGACGCGACTTTGTAACGTTCCGACATTACCGATCCAGTCGGTAACTTATCTTTGAACGGGAATTCACGATTCGTTTCAAATACAGGAAAAACTGAGGCGTTGACAACCACGGAGTAATACACCCGCTTGTAAAGTCACCTTCTTAGCGGACGAATCAGCGAGCTTCAAGGGCGTGGGAAGGACGGGCTTGCGAAGCACGCAATTCCTGACAGATTTATGATCTTGTTTTTCATGTTCATTGGCGACGCCCAGAAATGAAAAACTTTTTGTTTATATATTTCAGTATAATGTTAATATGACATTCGTGTTGTTCTAATTTTGCAGGTTGCAAATATATAAGTTTCTTCCAAAAACTCGAAGTTGAAAATGTTTAATTGTTTATTGCAAAACAGATAAATTATTAACACGGAAATAACTATCAATCCTCATAGAAAAAGTAATTTCAGTCACATTTGTTCCTATAAAGACCCATGCTAAAGTCAACGGTTTACAAGTTATAAGCATTACAAAATTAGATTGTTTTTTGCAATTATAAATTCAGAAACAACCTTTTTAATCAAACAAAGTATGAAATCATGTAAAATCGTATACTAGAAATATGGGTTGAGAGTTACTTTTTCTACAAAGTTACATTTAACAACAATTTGAATTAAAAGTTTAGTTTGCAACATAAAAGTCAATTTATTTTGTTGATACGGGCAAGTAGCAAAAAAGTGCATTGGGGGAAATCTATTTAGAATTTAAGGTACTATATTATTAGCGAAATCGTTTTGTCAAAAGCTTATTTTTTTATTTTTGATTTATTTTGTTGCTTAAAAATAACTGGTAAAATGAAAGATTTGGCCATGTGTGAGTAATCAAATCAAACTGAAATCAAACAAGGAATACGGTTTGATAGTTTGTTTGAAGAAATTTGAATGTTTAAACAAACAAAATTCACAAATTTGAATTTGAAATATCAATTGTTCATTTATGGTTGTTAACTTGAGAATTACGATGAAAATCATTGAGAGTATGTTTATTTATGTGATTTCTCACGATCCTTTGAAAAAAGATTAACAAATGGCGAGTTAATTAACAAAATCAATTTTGGACAAATTGTTTTCACACTTTTTTATAACTTAGAATTGT
>JABFPB010006779.1:0-11659 GCA_022817645.1 Ceratoteleas bidentatus | reverse complement strand
TTTATGGACACGAGCATCTTCCTGAAGATTATAAAAAGATCGGAAACCAATGTCAAACTTAAAACTACATATTGTGGGACTACATTCGATTTCCAGCAGCTTTCGTTAGCCCGAAATGAAACATAAAATTTTCATAACATCCACTGGAGAAAACTTAATTGAATTTTAATAAAATTGTTTAATTAAATTCACCATTTTTTCTCCAAACTTCACTCGTTTTACATCTATGTGCTCCGTCTGAAATACAGGCAACAAAGTCATGATGACAGACACCGCGAAGTATAATCTCTACAACTCACGCGTTCAAAACTTTGACCACGTGAGAAGCGCCATCACACGCGCATCGGAATTTACACCCAGCGGTGTTAATATTACACCGCTAGGTGTAAGATTTGTTTCATTACACCGTAGGATGTAACATATTTTCATAACTCTCAATTTACCTGTACACTCTGTGGGGTGTATACAAACCACTCTATATAAGTGTAAATTTTCTACACCTTTTTGGTTTATACCTTACACCCTGCCGCCGAACTCCCTTTATTTTTAACAGTGTATTATTAAATCTACTAGCCTTTTCCACTTCCAGCTCTAGTTCACAGAAAAATAACATTTCCTTTATACAAGTCGACGACAGTAACCTCTGATAAGGTAATTCGTACAAAATTTACGTATCCTCCAGAAATTTAAACGCGAAAGAGAACACCTTCTTTTCCCTCCATTTGGTCAGCCAGTTAGTCAAGTTCGTGACCTTTCAAATTATTTCCATATTATTTATTTTAAACGAAAGAAAACACTATAACGGAAGGAACACGATTATAATCTAACGTTTACATACGCAGAAAGTGCGAAAATCTTGTTATAAAAGAAGCCAAAAACGTGTGAAAGTACATAATAAACGCCATCTCGAATAAAGTCTCGCAACATTGTTATTTCAATCGCGCTCGTTCTCATTATTCCCTTGGGCAAATAGACTCAACCAAAATAATTGCACGAGAAACGTTCGAGTTACACGACACACTTCATTTCTTCACTTCAAACCCAATGTAGTAGCGCTGGTATTAACAAAAACTTAGAGTTTGAAATTTCTTTGTAAATTCGCGGAATGTTGCAAATAATAAGAGCCAAAGAAAAGCACTTGTACGAATCTTACCATTGCATAGAAATCTGTTTAAAAAACAAAAAATATTGAAAAACAAAGCTTAGGTTTTTATAGACAGCCAATTATCCGCAATTATATTGTTCGCTGCATAAAAGTGAGGTTATATCAAGAAATCCGCGATGTTTGTATTTAAAGCGAAGCAATAATCGCCTTAAAATACTATACATTTTGCGCGTACATTTGAATAATCGAGTCAGTTATATCTATCAGACAACATAAATGACGTCAACGACAATAGAACGAAACGGGAAAACAGGAAAACGCAAATGAAGGATGAGAAAAAGGAAGAAGTCTGTTGGATTGTGCAGAAATTGCAGCGATACGCTTTTCGAATCAGAGCTGTAAATAAATATTCCATATTGCTCATGCTGTTTACGCGGATAGATTTCGCATTATGAAATGGAATGAAAGCAGGATTTTACATTTAATCGTCCTATATTGAATTCGCAATTAACTTTATAAGATGTACTTTCCCTGCACTAAAATAAATATACAAAGTGCAGGAATAAAATCGCTGTATGTAAAACATTGGGATCGTTTATAATTACTCCTGATATTTATTTTATCTGCAATATATGCTCTCGAAAATTTTACCAATCCCACAATTTATCATTTAGTTTAAGTAATAATGCTGTATCTCGAATATGTGGAATTTAAAAAAAATAGGCCAGCTTAAGTACAAAAATGGACAAGATTAAGGAATTACCTTGAATGATTAAAATTTAATGCAGTTGTATACGTTTCACTCCTAAATTACCCATGGCTAATACACAATAAAGATAGTTTATGTGTATTTGCGAAGACCAAGGGAAGGAGTGTAAAAGGATATTTTTCCAATGCAAATACAATGATCTTTGTAACATTTTTGCATTCACTACTAAATTTTCAGCGGAAGATCAATTCATCGTTATCATCATTATACCTATATTTGTTGTGCTTCTATAATCTGGCTTTTTTAAATGAAATTTTTCTTAGACTCTGTGAGCAATGAATATTTTTTTCGTTTGTCATATGAACATCTAGTACTTCCGTTTGGCAGAATTTTCCTCTAGAATTACATGCTTTAGAAAATGTTCGCTGATTTTTTAGCAAAAATAGCAAATATTTCAGAAATCCGATAATTTCGCTAAAATTCAGTAAACCGACTTCCAGGCTAAAAATCATGATAAATATTCCAGATTCATTGATATCCGTACTTTACGTCGACAAATTATATAAGTCGGGGGAAAATATAAATAATTGACATAGCCTACCAATTCACTCTTAATAGTACATGATGCAAAGGCGGTAAATGAGCCATTACCCACACAACCACACATTTTTCAGTGGTGTCACAGTGGTACCGCCAGTTTACCACATTCACACCACATGTTTACCAAAGTGGTTGACAATTACTTGGTCAAGGTGATAAAAATATGGTAAGTCGCCTTTTTAACCACAATTTGATCACAATTTGATCACGATTTTACCACGATTTTACGACAATTTCACAATTTACCACAATTTCATCTCAATTTTACCACAATTTCAGCACACGCATATCATATTTGAACCACAGTTTCCTTACATGCCCCAGTCAACCAAAAATTGTTTTGTGACGTCACAGTGATATCACATACCAGTAATTTTTTTATTTTCAAATAAAAAAATTATCTCATAATCTTTATATTTTTCATAATTGTTTAATTTTTCGAAATTTCCAAGTTTGTGAAATTATTAATTTTTACTGACAGTGTCAGGGAATCTAAAAGAGAGAGGGAGATGGAGAGAGAAAGCAACATCTGGGTGCAAAACGTCGAGGGTAAGGCTTGTATGTTTGGCGGTGTTAGAAAAAAAATCAACCTGTAGCCGATAACTAAAGCTAGCTGATCGCCAAAGACTCCCAAAATAAGTAGAGACTGTTTTCTGTCGGGCGGCAAACGAATGATTACACGCTAAACCCGAGCAGAAGCTCTGCAGGTTTTGCGTGCCGTTGATTAAATAACATTTCAAAGTTAGTACATTTGTGGGTAACGGCGCCGAGCGCCGCATGGCAGCAGCAGGTTGAACTCGCGTCGCAGCGAGCGCACATACAGGTATGTGCGGGACAAAGCCGGAATGGTGGGAACAGTATGCACGATTTTCATCGGTAATGGATTATCTCCGATGAAAATCGTCACATACCCGTAGATTCTTTGTAGATTCTCCGATCATTGAATTTCTGAAGAAACAATCATCATTTAATATGTCAAATACATGTTAGAACATGTCTAAAAATATAGAACAATATAATAATATTTTTTTCCATAATTCGCCCTCGCCAGCGCGAAGACTTGAACCAACTACCTCTCGGTTATGAGTCAAAAGTGGTAACTGCTGAGCCAGAGCAGGTACTCTGAAATGATAAGAAATATTCCGCTTACTAGAGTTGCACGAAATGTTCGTGGTACTTCGTCGAAAAATAAATAATATTAAATGCTTTTAATGTTATCCATTAATATTTAGTATTATTGTTTATTGTTGCCAGATTCTACAAACTATTAATTCAACAAACATACACTCAGAAAAATAATTTATTAGTTCCAAATAAATTCACTTTACCATAACTAAATAATTTATTTAAAATGGTACAAAATTAATTATTTATTTGGGATAGCTAAATCTATATTTATAGTAAATAAATATATATTTGCAGCAAATATGTATATTTATTTACTAGAAGTACAAATATATGTACTTCCTGACACCAAATAAGGATTTATTAGTTCCAAATAAATCTTCAATTAGCGCAGCTAAATTTCTCCAAAAAATATATTTATTTGAGACAACTAAATTATTTTTCTGGGTGTACGATCATTATTACAAATTGAATAATACAGTTAATAACATAATTCGCTGTATGCTATTAACTGTATTATTCAATTTGTAATAATGATCGATATTTGTTAACATTATCTATTGTTGATTCCACGAACTATGAATCAACAAACACACGATCATTATTACAAATTGAATAATATAGTTAATAGCATAGAGAGAATTAAATGTTAATAACAATAAAAGCATTTAAAATTATTCAATTTTCGATAAAGTACCACTAAAATTTCGTGCAACTTAAGTAAGCGAAGAATCTACGGATATGTGACGATTTTCATCGTAGATAATCCATTACCGATGAAAATCATGCATACTGTTCCTACCATTCCGGCTTCGTTGAATCTCCGGAATATCTCCCGAATATAAGAAAATTCTACCATCTACCATTTATCTACGTTGATTCTACTTTCTTCACGCGGACATTTCTACACGGAAAATTTTTGGCACAACCGTCGCTCAAATGAGCGAGTGACGATTGCACTTCACGATGGGGTAGCTGCTGCCCCAAGTTGGTCGCTCCATCTTGGGGCAGCAGCTCGAAGTTGGTGCGACTGTTACCCCATCTTGGGACAGCAGCTACCCCAACGTGAAGTGCAACCGTCACTCGCTCATTTGAGCGACGGTTGTGCCAACATTTTTTCCGTGTACAGAGATTTACCAGCGAAACTACGGAAACGCCCCTTAGATCTCCTATGTATCCACGCTTCTCAGGGAGATCATCTTCGAAATATCTCCGGAGTTTCTCCGCATGTGTGCTGTGCGGGATATATATGGAATATACTTATTAGTGATGGGCGATATTTTGTAAAATAGCGATATCCTGATATCGATATATTTTTTCGTGAAAATCAATAGCCGATAATATCGTTAAAAACATATTGATATAATATCGTGACTATCGTATTAATGTAATCTGCCAAATTGATTCATTCAATTCCTTACTGATGGAAAATGTGTCCACAAAATGTACCGAATATTAAATTTATCACATCTGAAAGGTTCTTTGGAAGTGACAAAACTGAATCAATTAATATCAGAAGTTCACTTGCATGATAAAGGAAAATATTTACGAAACCGCAAAATTACGGATTCTACTTCACCTTCAACAATTAAAATCAACTTTGAATAAGATTAGTTGACTCTAGATTAGACCGGATCGGACAGGATTAACTGGAATTAAATAAAACTGGATAGGATTTAGTAGAATTATGGTTCAATTGAATACAGTCTGTATCTATATATAAATCTTTTTCTTAAACCATATCAGTGTTACCTTTCAATATCAGTCTTACAAAATTTCAACGTCAATTTTCAAAAGTGCCAATCAATCTTTTCTAGATCCAAGAAACAGCAGTTGCTGAGATCTTACATTGAGTTTACGACCCTGGATGTCGGTCTGTGGGACCGCTAACAAAAATGATTTTCGCTTTAACTTTGTGAATAATACAGATTCAGAGTTACCGATTGTGATTGTTATGTAACCACATAAAAATAAATAATTATAAAAATGTTTAGTAAACAATGTTTTTTAATGTTCAAACCATAATTGGACACAAAATTGTTGATAAATTGTTGTTAAATATACACAATACGGCATAGCGGTCTCAGACCGACATTCTAGGGATACATGATTTTTTTAGGTTCCAGGGTTAAGGGTTAATGTTATTTCATGTTATTACTGTAAAATTTCTGTTGCATTGTTAACAGTATTTCAGACTCGTTTTTAACCTGAAACTCTATTTTTGTTGTACTGGGGAAATTATATTATAGTTCCCATGTAAGTCGTATTTAAATCACATGCGATTCACATGCGGGTAATAACTACCCCCCAGAATATGGAAATTTAGGCAGCTTTTTATCGATTTCGTGAGAACCTCCCCTGAAAACAAAAGACTGAAACAACTACACTATTTACAAAAAAACACAAGTTTCACAAAAAGCAGTAAAACAAATTAGCTACAAACGGTTATGTTTGTAATAAACAATGGTTGATGTTTAACAGCTCTGCAGAACGACTGTTGTCATTACACTGCGACCTTCAACGAATTTCGCAATAAATACTAAAAATTACATTGATACTCTCTAATGTTCTTTAACCTTGCTAGTATTTTTGCTCTTTCAACCATCTCCACGGAGAGATGGTTGAAAGAGCAATTAAAAAAAAAAGCAAAGATTTAATTATTTTATAACGATCCGCAGAGTTCTTACATATTACATATAAAAGATTTTCAATTTCAAATTGCAACAAAGACTGGGATCAGCGTTTCAGTTCATCCTTCTTATAAGAATTAAATTCAATCCATAATTAATATTTTCAAAATGCAATTACGTACTCCATTTTACCTTAGCGAAAATAGTTGATCCTCGAACGAGTTTTTATCAGTGGAAAATCACAAAACCACATTTGGATTTCGCTGTGCAATGAAGAGCTACTCGGACTGCGCGACAGTGATGCCACTGAATCTTTGTCGTGAGCACTGGAAGTATATCTATATATAACAATATATAGATATACTGCGCATGCTGAAGAAATCCCACGGCTCATACCAGTGGCATCACCGCTGCGCGACTGCGGAAGAATGAACTTCATCCCGCGCCGGTTCAGTGCGTCGTTGCCGCCATCTAACGGACGTCTTTCAATGCGAGACTCGCAGCGGTCGATAAGTGTGTGACACCGGTAAATGTATTTCATTTGTTTTGTATTAAAAAATAGAATACAAATGGAAGTAAAACGTTTTGTTTCCAGAGAGAATACACTCGATTAAAAAGAACTATTTAACATGATTTCTACCTAATTAAAGATCATTTGTTTTTACAACTGAGAGGAAAAGACCTTGTAACACATCTGAAAACGTCTTTCACCCAAGAATTTATGTCTTGAGAGACGTTAGAATAATTGCATTTAAGACTTCAATTAAAGAGCTGATTAAATCTTCTTATCAATTTTATAAAAAAAAAAATAATAACATCTCAATCTGACAAATTAAAATAAGTTAATTTCAGATTCAGCCCGGTTACCGATATTTTAGATAGAGTCGTTCTCAGGACTCTAAAAGTTCAACAAAACCTATTTGAGATTTCTTTCCACACTCCCAACAGCCGATAAGGCAGTTTTCTGAGACACCTCTTCATATTCTCGGATTAGAAGTACCACAGTGTTGTCATATATCTTTCACCTAAGACTCCAACCATACGCTGGATACATAACCTGATTGGCAGGAGTACCCCTTTGGGTTAATACTCCTCTAGCTAACTAAGGACAACAACTATTTAACACGACAAATATGATTACACAATTTTGCAATTTATGTCAAAAGTTTGTGAATACTAGAGTGATAATCACTCATAATTTCGCAAGTAAATCTAAGGTGAGTATTTATAACCTTAAGGACAAAGTGAATATAAAATAATGTGGAGATTATTTATTTTTATAAATTGATTAGTTTATTATAATTCAATATGATAAATAGTGAACTACAAGAAATTACATTGTTTGCTAAATAAAGTGTTAATACAATACAGAATTGTATCAGCAACATAAGCAGAACAGAATTGTATAAAGTAAATTTTGTGATAATTATAATGTAAACAATCTTCAGTGTAACAGAAATGTAAATTAATAAAACATTATAACTACAAATACAATTTTATAATTTAAACGAAAAGTTTAACATAGTATAACAATAATTGAATTAATAATTATTAATTTGTATGTTTTCAGAAATCTTATGTATCCCATAGGAAGAAAAATATTCAGAGGAGTTTAGAAAAGCATCGGCTTAAGGAAATATTGCAACAAAATGAAGGCCGAGTACCGATAATCACAACAAAAAGAAAGGAATATAATTTTTATGTTGGGGATACATTTAATAAATTTGCACCAATTTTAATAACACAAGGATGGTTGAACCCGAAATCAAAAATGGACTTTTTTACCATTCACCCACAAACTGAGGTAATGACACTTGGTTCAACTAGCTTGAATAAATTACTATAATTATTAATACAGTAATCCAATTTATTATTAATTAATGATAACTTCAAAAAGTTATTTTAATCATCTTCATATTATTATACAAAAAAATGGAAAATTGAACATAATGAATGCGAAGGCATCTAAAACAATTATTTTGACCAGAGTATAATTGAAATAAATGAACTTGTCCAATATTTAAGCGATGTATATATTAGGGAATATATTGGAAATATATTGGGAATATATTGGGAATATATTGGATATTTTTCTCTTTTTAGGGATTATTCTATCACTAACTAAATATGCATTACTTATTTAGCAGACAAAGGCAGATAAGCAAACCACTTCTTTTGAAGAACTTCCATTCTCAAAAAATCTGATAGAAAACGTCAAAGCTCTAGGGCTGAAGTACCCAACAAATATACAAATGGAAGCTTTTCCCAAATTGTTGGCTAACAAAGATACCATAATCGCAGCTGAAACTGGCAGTGGCAAGACTTTAGCTTACTTGCTGCCTCTTGTTGAGCAAGTTCAGCAATGTTATAAGTCATTAGATAACAGGGGTAAGAATACTCCAATTGGTTTAATCATAACTCCAAGCAGAGAACTGGCAGTACAGATACAGGTGAATTACTAATGCTATTCGATGAACAGTTATTATCAAGAAATACTTCTAAACCCAAATTCACCTGTTTTTAGAAAGAAGCTGTGAAATTGACTTATGGCACGGATATCAGAACTAAAGTCATAATTGGAGGAAGAACTAAACGGAGACTGAAAAATCCACATATCAATGACGTGGACATTCTTGTTGCAACTCTCGGAGCATTAAGTAAATATGTTACGAGTCGTGTGTATAGATTGAGTCATATTCAACATGTTGTCTTGGATGAAGCGGACTCATTGTTCCATATAAGTTTTCATGGAAAACTAATCCCATTTTTAAGCAAGATTAAAGTATGTCACATTTTATTCCTTATGATTTCTTAAGAATAGTTGTTTGGTAGGGGGAAAAAGTACCACGATAAAAATTAGTTTAAAAATGAGTTTAATGATGAAATCACAGTGGCGATAATTTGATTTTTTCAGTAAAACCATACCTTCTAAATTTTTCACACTTTGTGCCCCCTTCCCCGTACCAAACGAAATATTATCAATATGGTACTCTTTATTTATCAGTGACATTTTCATAATTTCAGTTTCACAAGATTTCACAATTAAACAGAGATGCAAAAGAAGGGGAAGAAGAAGGTGCTCAGCTGACATTGGCATCTGCAACCATGCCAGCTTCCATATCTTCTGTACTGAATGACATTATAAGTGTAAGATTTCCATAAACATAAAAACGCTTCATCGATTGGTCAATTACAAAAAGTTATATTTCATTACATTATTACTACTTTATCACATTTTATTCCTATTTCAGGTAAACGGGATGGTGACTGCCACAACCGATAAACTGCACAGCATTAATGTCGCGCAAAAGTTCATCAGAATTGGACCCACGCAAAAACCGATGTACCTTTTGAAGTTAGTCAAAGAAAAACTGTCCAGTAACGCGCAGTTCATCATTTTCACTAATAAATCTGAAACTTGCAACTGGTTGAGTAATTTCCTGCTCAGTTTTAATGTGAACAACGTTAACTTAAGCGCTAAATTGCCAATGGAATTAAGGCGATCCAGATTTATGGAATTTGCGAATAGAAAATTTAAGGTTTTATGCACAACTGATGCTGGCTCTCGGGGATTGGACACTATTCAGGTCAAAGAAGTTATCAATTACGATTTCCCATTGCAAACTGCGGAATATATACACAGGTGAATATTTAGAATATATAATTTATAAAATTACATGAGAATTGGAGCTTTACATGATTTTTACTGCATTTATTACAGTTTTTACATAAAATTGTACAGAGATTCGTATTTGAAAAATGATTTAAAATGTTTTTATTTTTAGGTGCGGTCGAACTGGCAGAATTGGAAGTCCAAAAGATTGCAAAGTAATCAGTTTCATATCCGAACCACTGGAAATCATTTTGGCCCGAAAAATAGAAATCGCGACAAAGAAGGGGTTGACTATCCCAATAGTAGATATGTATGACAGAGGTACAATCAATGAGTACGAGTCTTTAGTTGAACAAATTACGAAGGCAGAAGAAAAGAAAATAACGGAAATAATCAATAACGATATGGACACAAACGAAAACATGAACCAAGAAGATGCACAACATTACGAAGAAGAGGAATATGATGATACAGTGTCCCACCGTCCTTATTAACTCTGAATAATTTCTGTAAAATCCAATTTAATCTGAGTTTACAAAAATCTTATGTATTAATAACATGAGATCACTAAGCATTTTTATTTGTAAATTATTGTATTATACAATATATCGTTTTTTAACAGATTGAAATAATTTTCAATTAAATTAGTAATAAATAAAAATGTATATATTTGCATTAAAAATTACATTTACAAACTTCAACATATTTATACTATTTTTATACACAACAAAATGTACCCAATTTATCCGATTTATCACGTCCAAACGTTTCGAGTGTAGTAATCGACTAATCGAGTGAAAGGATCGACCTTATGATAATCGAAGAACATCACTCACCTTTAAAAGGATGGCGTAACTGTACAGTGTAAACGTTGAGCAGTGGAAAGAATAGGCGTTGTTGTTGTATATTCTATGAATCGTAATAATCGGCGCTTTTTATGACTTCGCGTTAGTCGCAGGCTTCCACATCGAGAAATTGGCGTCGGGTTCCCTCGCTGATACAGAAGAACAAGGTACTTTTCACCCTATAAACTGTATAAACAAAACACGAACCAGTGACATTCAAATTTCGTATTTGATTCGGATTTTGGTGAAATGGATGTTGTTTTATTTAAAACAATATTCCAAAAATCTTATTAGTTTTTGTTATTAACTTTGTGACGATTGTTAAATATATTTAAAACAAGCATTACATGGCATATAAATAAATCAGCTGACAGATTGTTTAAATCCATTGTGTTGTAATTATCGGTGGAAATAATTTTGCAATCATGTTTGCATTGTAATTTTAGACAGAAATTACAACTATATTGCTATATATCTATTAGAATTTGTGAAACATAAATACAATTCAGAGAGGTTTCAACAGGAAAAGATTTTTTATATCGATAATCAGTACAAAGAATGCAAGTCACTACGTAGTAAATTTTCAGGCACTGACATTGTCTTGTTATAAATCTTGTTAGGAGATGAATGATGAAATCGAGTTTGAAATTTGTTTTGGTGTGAAAAATGTATTTTCAGCTTTTTAGTTTAATGTAATTTTCATTTTTTTATTTTGAATAATTTTTTTTAATATATTGCAGTTTTTAATCTGACAATGCATTTTAACAATGTATTATTTATTGTTGTATCATTTAGTAATTAATGTAAATATAATTTGTTTGATAAATTATCTGCAACAAGAATATAAAACAAAGGGACAAAGAAGTCCAAGAACACAAAGAGAGCAAAAGAATAAGTTTCATTATATATGAATTAAAAATGAAATATGCAAATTTTAGAGATAATTTTTGAATAAATAATCTCATGGGTAATTTTTACAAAACTTATCGTCATACAGATATCAATAATATGCACAATTCTGTACGAATACTC